>JAPKLW010000057.1:51726-74914 GCA_026898455.1 Plectranthus barbatus | reverse complement strand
CAGATTTATTCCTACAATCAATCTCCTTCAGTTACGACAAGAAATCAGATTATATTGTGAAAATCTTTTTCGATTGAAAACTATCACAGTTACGTCTCAAGTAATCAACTAGATAATCCTAAGATGTGGCCAACAAATCAAGATTATGAATAAGCACAGATTTCACAAACTACGAAGGGAAAGGGAAAATAATTCAATCAATCAAAACATGTATACATTGATAATTCGAAACCCTAGACTCTGAGGAAGAGATTAGTTACGCATATTCAGAGAAATATTTATCATGGAAAAATAAAATCTGAATTGCATAAAACTGGAATCCGGAAATCTTCCCGCAGGAACTTGTCTTCAAACATAAAACTCTAAAAATTCTTCAATACTAAATCTTGTAATTGCTCTAAGTCTCACCTCTTCTCTCTCTCTCTTCTAAAAAATGAATTTACATGAAAATTTATAGGGGTGGAGGTGTATCATATCAAATCTAGGGCTAAAGATATGAAAAATCTCGAATTCAGATTCAGATTAGGGATCCCGCATGCGCGTCGACCGTGGCTGTTTGGCGTCGATCGCTGGGCCTGGAACATCCTCGTCGATCGACGAGCATTGGTAGCGATCGACGCGGCCTTTGCTTCCGTCGATCTTCCTTTTCCCTTCGTCGAGCGCTGTGCCTTCTTTGCCCCTTCTGCGCGGTCTCACGGTTTTGGCCATAACTTTCTCTCCCGAACTCCGATTGACCCGATTCCAGTTGCGTTGGAGAGCTAACTCAGAGCATCATCCATTGCCATGTGCCAATAGCTCGAATTACTCTTGTGAAAGAACTCTTCACTGCTACTCTTACACGTCACTGCTTCCAGAACGGATTTCTCGTGAATTTAGGCCTAAAACCCTACAAAAACACCAAAATGCGCATAATACCACCTAATATAGACTCATGCATAGAATATATATATAAACTCAATAAAACTACATAAAATAATATAAAAATAATATAGATAAGTGAGTGAAATAACGAGCTTATCACAAGCACAGTGACAAGTGAACCCTATCATGCAAGAAGCTGTAAAGAAGGAGGTTCTCAAACTCCTAGATCATGGCATGATATATCCAATTTCCGATAGCAAATGGGTAATCCCTACTCAAGTAGTAGCCAAGAAAGGGGGGATGCAGATAGTAAAGAATGACGATGGAGAGGAAGTTGCGACAAGACTGGTCACGTGATGGTGATTTTGCATTGACTATCGAGCCTTGAACACCGCCACGTGCAAGGATCATTTTCCTCTTCCTTTCATTGATTAAATGCTTGATAGATTATCCGGTTACCCTTTCTATTGTTTTCTTGATGGTTACTCAGGGTATAACCAGATAGTTGTGGTGCTAGAAGATCAGCACAATATTGCATTCACCTGTCCTTATGGAGTGTTCGCCTACCGATGGATGCCGTTTGGATTATGCAATGCACCGGCGATCTTCCAAAGATGCATGATGGCCATCTTCCACGACTTGATCGAAGATGTCATGGAGGTATTTATGGATGATTTCTCAGTTTTCGGTAGCTCATTTGATGTTTGTTTGCAGAATATGGCTACCGTACTTGAGAGATGCACCGAGACAAACATATGCCTCAATTGGGAGAAATGCCACGTCATGGTGTGAGAAGGAATCATGCTGGGACATCGAGTATCAGCTGAAGGACTAGAAGTGGACCAAGCCAAAGTGACAGCTATTGAAAAGATGCCACCGCCAACAAATGTCAAAGCAGTCAGAAGTTTTCTTGGTCATGCCGGATTCTACAGAAGATTCATCAAAGACTTCTCTAAGATATCGCGGCCCTTGTGCAACTTGTTGGAGAAAGATGTGTCATTTGTGTTCGATGACGACTGCCTGCAGGCCTTTGAGAAGCTGAAAAAGGCATTAGTGACAATACCGGTGTTGACTTCTCCGGACTGGAGTGAGCCGTTCATTCTGATGTGCGACGCCAGCGACTATGCAGTTGGGGCAGCCTTGGGGCAACTGAGAGGAAGGCTCTTTCATGTGATTCATTACGCCATCAAGATCATGAATCCGACTCAATGCAACTATACCACCACAGAAAAAAAGGAGATGCTTGCGGTCGTGTATGCATTTGACAAGTTTTGGTCCTATCTGATAGGTTCGAAGACGATTGTCTACACCGACCATGCAGCTATCAAATACCTGTTCGCGAAGCAAGATGTCAAGCCCAGATTGATCCGGTGGATACTGTTGCTACAAGAGTTTGATTTGGAGATCAAGGACAGAAAAGGGAGTGAGAATGTGATCGCCGACCACTTGTCACGACTAGAGCCACCAGTCGAAGGGGATGATCAGCTGATGAGGATACGAGAGACGTTCCCCGACAAACAGATCTATGCTATTAAGGATTGGAGGGAGACATACGAGTCCAAAACACCATGGTATGCGGATTTTGCCAACTATCCGGTGGCCGATGTTCTTCCACCGGACTCGTCCCCATATGCAAAGAAGAAGTTTCTTCATGATGTCAGATTCTACTATTGGGAGGATCCCTACCTTTGGCATAGATGCGCTGATGGCGTCATTCGCTATTGTGTGCCTCAATCCGAGTGGCAACAGATTTTTGAAGCATGCCATTCATCTCCTAGCGACGGTCATCATTCAGCCAACCGGACGGCATTCAAAATCCTTGCGAGCGGATTCTATTGGCCATCCATCTACGAGATCTGTCGTGGGTGGATTACGAGTTATGATCGTTGCCAGAGGATCGACAACATCTCGCGGAGGGATGAGATGCCCCAGACTCCGGTGATTGAAGTGGAAATCTTTGATGTATGGGGGATCGACTTCATGGGTCCTTTTCTGCCATCCCAAGGGTTCTCATACATTCTACTGGCGGTGATTAGGTGTCACGATGGGTTGAAGCCATTCCAACAGTCACCAATGATTCCACATCAAGTTCCTTCTGAAGCTCATGATAAGATTTGGAACGCCAAGAGCCTTGGTAAGCGATGGGGGATCACACTTTTGTAACAAATGGCTTGCATCTCTTCTTGCTAGGTATGGAGTCAAGCACCGCATTACCACCCCATATCATCCTCAAGGGAACGGGCTGACGGAGCTGTCCAACCAAGAAATCAAGCAAATCTTGGAGAAGATGGTGAAGCAAAGAAAAGATTGGGCAGCAATAGTTGACGATGCACTATGGGCATACCACACCGCCTACAAAATGCCCATTGGGACGTCTCCATATCAGCTGATTTTCAGAAAGTCATGTCACCTCCCCGTCGAGATGGAGCACAAAGCTTGGAGAGCAGTGAAAGAGCTGAATCTGGATTGGAAGATGGCTGCAGAAGAGCGTGCCATGGCATTGAACGAGCATGAAGACTTTAGGGTTGAAGCCTACGAGAACAACGTCATATACAAGAAGCGAGCGAAGAGATTCCACGACAAGGGGATTCGCGCACATATTTTTCAATCAGGTGACAAAGTTCTCCTCTTCAAATCCTGTCTTCGCTTCATGCCCTGAAAGTTGCAGTCAAAGTGGGTTGGACCATACACCGTAGTCTGTCAATTTCTGAACGGTGTAGTCGAATTGGCTGGTCAAGATGGAAAGAACTTCAAAGTCAATGGGCAGAACCTCAAACCGTACTATACCCACTTCAAATCGGAGCGGTGGAGAAGTACTACTTGAATCGCCCATAAAAGTACAGGTATTGTCGAGCTAGAGACATAAAACCAAGCACTGGTTGGGAGGTAACCCAACAGTTTACTGTTTTTTTTACTTATGTTGTTTTAATTCAGTCGAGTCGAGTCAATAGGACTTAGAATTGTTTTTCAGTAATTTTTTGAGTTTAGTGCTCTATTCAGGTTTGCGTTGATCGAGGCCAGACTCACGTCGATCGAAGCGAGTTTCTGGCCTACGTCGATCAACGTGGGGTGTTCAGAGGCGTGAACAGACGGGTTTAAAACCCAGTTTTTCCTTATTTTTTCACCACAAAACACACACACGCGTCGCTCTCTCCTCCACAAACACCCGACTTTGAAAATTTTCTCCCATAACTCGTCGCTACAATCAAAGGTACGTATCCTAGATACTTCCACTAAAATTATTTCATGTGTTTTGAATGATTTGAGCATGATTTTGATGAAATTGGACCTTGGAGCCCTAGTTTCAATTTCTTGCTATTTTGTCAATTTCGTTGCAACTCTTCATGATTATTCGATATGGGTAGTAGTTCTAGTCGATATACTTGCTATTTGTGAATGTGTAGCTCTAGAATTGGTTGAATATGATTCTAGCTTGTTTGGGGGTGATTCCAATTGGGTGTGATTTTCTATTCTTGCTATTGTGGGGTGAAATTCCATCGATTAAGAATGCATTATGCCAAGTTTGGGTATTAATTGCATGAATGTGGAATCAATTTTGCTTGGGTAGATACATTTAGATGTTAATTGCAAATATTTTTGTGTTGAAGTTGGAAATTTTGGTGAAGTAATTTGGATACATATTGACAATTTTTCCTTCTACCCTTGCAGAAAAAATGACCTTTCGACCAGCCTTCGCCAACAAGGCAGCAGAGAAGCGATACAAAAAATTCTCTAGTTCAGAATTCACAGTCCGACAGACTCTGTACCCGTGCACAGAAACGATGAACATGCTGGGTATTAGAGCTGATGTGGAGGCACTGTTTAAAAGAGTCAAATGGGGACCATGGATGACCAAGCGGTGGCCGACTTATCCATCGCTTGTGTTGGAATTTTTGGCGTCGCTCCATGTCTACGATGTTCAACCGGAGTCAGAGCCGACCACCATCTCTTTCCAACTTCTGAACGAGCATTATGAGCTGCCGAGGAATGAGCTTGAAGATCTTTGGGGAGTCCTAAAATTTGGTCGTGGTTGTCTTCCCCCGAGTTTTGACATGGCTCTATTTTGGAGCCAAACTGCGACTGAGACAAAGGAAGATGTGCGAGAATTCGATTCGGGAAACATGAAGGCATCCTCCATCGACAATCTCGTGTTTCGTTATCTTTAGCGGTGTATGGGGTGTCTATCTCCGGCCGACATGAAAGCGCCAAAGTGAGAGTGGGGGAGCTCTATGCCATCTACTGCATGCTGACAGGAGAGGAGTTCAGCTTCGCGGCATTGATCATGGACCACTGGAGGCACCAAGTCAAGGCCTCAAAGGGCAACATTTGGAGCGGGGGATTGATTACCCCGATTGCGGAATATGTGGGGATCGACTTGGCCGACATTGAGGTGCTCGAGAACAGCCAAGGACTCAGCACCTCGCACCTGGTTCGGATGCTGATGCTCTCGCCCCGAGAGGGTGGCTGGTCTTTGAGCATGTCCAATGGGGACAAGTTTCCACTTTCGCAGAGGGCACTCACGCTCGTCACTGATTATCACTTCCGTGATAACTGGCTGATGAGCACACCAACCTATATGAGGTTGATGGTTGGATCCCGTGGGGGAGCTAGCACCTCCAGACTCCTTCACCGACCGCAGACACAGTCGGACCAGAGACTGCTGAGGTCCCCCCCAGCAGAGGATGAGGAGCCCGAGGATGAGGAGCCAGAGGATGAGGAGCACGATGGAGGAGCACAGGAGATTCCGGGAAGGACCGATGGAGCTTCGTCCGGCCACTTTGCGGGAGGGTTTTCTTCTTCAGGGATGGATCTGGCGATGATCTACCAGTTCATGCAGCAGCAGGCTGCTTTGCATGCGGCAGAGCACACCCGGCAGGCCGAGTTTCGCCAACATGTGACCACAAGGCTCAACACCCTCGACAGTCAGATGCAGCGCCTCCTTCTGAATACCCTGCCTGACTCTGTCTACCTCCGCCGCCAGCGTGAGCGCCAGGACCGCCGTCGGAGACTTCCCGTTTGGCCATCCACCGATGTGGTTATGGAGGATCCTCTAGAGGAGGAATGAGGTAATGTTTCTCTTCTCCTATCTAACTTGCAAACTTGTCCACTCCTTAGAGTGAAACAAGTTTGGGGAGATGAGGATCGAAAAAGGGAAACATTTGTATTTTTATTTATTTACTACTTTATTTTATTTTATTTTTCTTTTTCTTTTTGTTTTTTCTGAACCATCACCATCCTTGTTCTTTTGCTTCAATGTGAACAATTGCTCTCTGCAAGGCTTTTCACTCAAATTAGTATTTTGAATTCTTGATTTGTGGTACTAGTTTTGAATTGGATAGTCTTGAGAATTATTTTAGGAGCTTTTGAACATAGGGTAGTCGGAACTATTTGTTATTATGTTGGTGTTGGAAAATATGACTTGTCTTTCCTTGAATGAGAATTGTTGGTTGATAATTGAGATATTTGCCGATTGAGAATGAAAATCTGTGTGATAGAGTAGCCGATGATAGGAGCTGTTTTGCTTGATTAGTTAATCTCTAAAACATAAATCCTTGCATGATAACTTTTCAAAATTGGGTAATTATTGAGGAGTAACAAAATTTTAACCCTCTGTAAAAATTTGAGCCTTTCTTTTCGTTTGATGAGTGACAAGGTTTTTTGACTTACTTCCTAGAATTTGACAAATTTCTCTCTTGAGGTTGTATTAAGTGTGGTAATAGGGTGAAAATGATTTTAGGCATGTTCTTTCGGAGCCCATCTCCCATACACTAACCTTTAATTTTCACTTGTAGCCCCTTTGAGCCTTGAATAAATTTTCTTTGATTAGAAGGGTTGATGAATAAGAAGATTTTGATTTATTGGAAAGTGTGAATTGTGGGATTGTGATGTGAGGCCATGTGCAAAAATAAGGGTTCACATGGGTAAATTGAGAAAAAAAAAGTGTGAACATTAGTGAAAGAAAAAAGAAAAGAACGAGAAAAATTGATATGTTTGATTAGTTCACGAAAGTTTGAAACAAGTTCTAAGGGACCCTGAAAATTATAAGGAAAAGAGAAGGAACAAGATTGTGCATAAGAGGAGAAAAATTATGTGGTTATGATATGCTTGGGTCTTTGGGTTTAATTGCAATATTTTGAGTCACTTAGCCAAATATATCCTACCTTTTAGGTAAGCCACATTACAACCAAAATAAGACCTTTCTGATTCCCTGAAAAGCCACACTAAAACGCAGTGGAGAGATGAGAAATTTGTCAAACTTATGGTGAGGTAAACTAAAACCTTGAGTGAGTGAAACACAAACCCTTTACTTCTTGAGCGATGAGTGCAAACACTGCCCGGTGAGGTTCCTCCTCAATAATTTAACAATGAGAATTTGTTTGGATTGCATGATCTATATGAATAAGTGATACTTAGATTGCAAAAGAAGCTTGTGAGGCATTGCACACTTGTATCTGCATTTGATTCGATTTCTTGTCTCGGAATTGATCGAGGACGATCAATGGTTTAAGTTTGGGGGAGTTTATAAGTTAGTATTTTTACCAACTTATCTCTTTGTTCTTTGACTAATTGGGTGATGTTTAGATTGTTTTACGTGTCTTTTTGTACATGAATTGGATTTTGGGCTCGTAATGTCGTGATTGGTGAATTATGCAGGTTTTTAGTCAGAAACAGGGAAGAATCAAGAATTGCTCGAAGTTCCAGGTCCACATCGATCGACGTGATGATCGACGAAGAGGATTAAAGGGAGATCGATGCAAGACGCGAAAACCAGGTCCACGTCGATCGACGCAAGATGTGCGTCGATCGATGTGGGTCCTTCAAGGCCGTCGATTGATGCAATTTCTCCATCGTTCGACGCGGAGTCGGGAATTCCTAATCTGCTCCTGATTTGAAGATAGAGACATATCTAATCCTAGATACTGTTTGATACATCTATCACTACTATAAAAGGCCATGTAAAATTCAAAAATTAGTGTGGAAATCTGTGGAGAATTTAGGAGAATTTAGAGTTGAAGATTTTAGAGATTTTCAAGGAGTTTTTAGGTTTTATGATTGAAGACAGGTTTTGTGGGAAGACATCTGCACCCAAGTTTTATGCAATTCATGCTTTTCTTTATCTATGATGATTCTATTCATGAATATGTGTAACTAAATCCCTTCTCAGATTCTAGGGTTTCGAACTATCAATGTATGCATGTTTGATTAATTGAATTATTTTCCCTTTTCCATCGTAGTTTGTGAAATTTGTGCTTATTCATAATCTTGAGTTTGCTGGCCACATCTTAGGATTAATTAGTTGAGAACTTGAGACGTAACTGTAATAATTTTCAATGGAAAGAGTTTTCACAACATAATTTGATTTCTTGTCTGAGCAGAACGAGATAGATTATAGGAATAAATATGTTGATTTTTGGAGTTAGTTAATTCATCTTGAGACCGAGCGGAGATAGGTAATTGACTAATCTACTTTATGAATTCTCCAACAAAGAAGTTCATAATACTTTTCCGATGTTTCACTACGAAGAGGAATTAAATTTGGAATTAATCAATTCATTCTTACATGTCATACTTGATAGATAGATATCCCTGGAATATGTACTTCTCATATCTGCTTCGTCAAAAGTCTTTTATTTTCCTGTTTAATTTTAAATTGCGAAATTAGTTTGAAACAAAACCCAAAAGTTTATTTTCTTCCATAACCAGTATTTTGAGAACCTATATTTTAGTACTTAAGATTTTTTGTTATTTCTTCCCCATGGGATTCGTTAATTTATTTGCCGCTTTATTATTAGCTTTGCTAAGTCGCTAGTAAAATAATTTTGCGATCAGACATCCTCCAAAATCTGAATCTGAGTAAACATTGAGAGTAAGCTCGTCAGTTTTGGGATACCAAATACCTGAGGCCTCCGTTCCATTGAGGTATTTCACAATTCTTCTTGCAGCCTCCATGTGCGATCTTTTAGGATTGGCTTGAAACCTCGCACATACTCCAACTGAGTAGAAAATATCCGGCCTACTTGTAGTTAAATATAGCAATGATCCGATAATGCCTCTGTTAGTAGTTGGATTGACTACTTCACCTTCTTCATCAAGATAATTATGAGCATTGGGCTCATTGGAATCCTCAAGGGCTTGGTCTTCTCGGGGCAAAACTTGTTGATCAAGTCTTTGGTATACTTCTGATTAATGAAGATTCCTCTATCTGATTGGATGACTTGAAAATCGAGAAAGTAAGTAAGCTTACCCATTATACTTATCTGGAAGTTACTTTGCGTAAGTTGGGCAAACTTTTTGCACAACTTCAAGTTCTTACATCCAAAGATAATATCACCGACATAGATTTGAACCAATAGAATTTCTGTTCCATCCTTGATTCTGATTAGCATTGTGTCGATCTTCCCTTTCTGAAAACCATTTTTGAGAAGAAACTGAGATGAAGTCTCATACCATGCTCGGGGTGCCTGCTTCAACCCATAAAGAGCCTTTCTTGATTTGTAAGCCTAGTTTCCTTATTCGAAGCGTGGGGGCTATTCAACATATACTTCTTCTTTGAGCTCCCCATTTAGAAATGCACTCTTCACATCCATATGAAAAATTGTGAATTTATAATGCGCGACATAAGCTAGAAAATAATCTTATGGCTTCGAGTTTGGCTACTGGAGCAAAGGATTCATCAAAATCGATTACATCACACTGAGCACGTCCCTTTTCTACGAGTCTCGCTTTGTTCCTGACTATATTCCCGATTTCATCTCTCTTGTTCTTGAAGACCCACTTTGTGCCAATAGAAGATTGATGGCTCGGTTGATCCACTAAGTACCACACTTCATTTCTCTTGAACTCAGCAAGCTCCTCTTGCATGGCATTTATCCAATCACTGGACTTCATAGCATCTCCTATCTTCGTAGGTTCTGGATTTTGAGAGATAAATCAAGTAAGTAGGCACTTCCTTGCCTCGTGCGGATTGGGTTAGCAATGTTGTCCAACACGGCTTCTTCTGGATGGTGTCTCAACCATTTAGGCCTCTAGAGCTGAGTGACTTCAACAAATGGGATGAATGCTCCAAGTAAGTCTGTACCATCGGTTCCTGATACTGGAAATAAGGTTAATGTTGATTCCACCATGGCTAGATTATTTTCTGGAACTTGGTCTTCAACTTATGGAATTTGACCTTCTCTCCAGTAATTGCTTTCACGATCTCTAGCCTTCGATCTTCAAGATTCACTTCTATTGGTTGGGTATCTTTAGGATGAGCAACTCCATCTTCAGGAAAGTCAGCATGGGCCAGCATGTCAGTTTTAGCTTGGCCGACCGACTCAATTTCAGTGAAGTTCCCCCTTGACTTGTACCTGCATTTAAGGTTAGTGAATCTATGGCCTACAAAAGAACGATTGCATCACTGGCCTGGTCATCTGGAGTACTTGATTGTTCGTTCAAAGATCTAGCCTGATAAACTGTATTTGAATCTTCTTTTCCAGAACTTAGTTTCTCGCAAGCATCCTTGATCTCACAATCATCAAGTTCCAGGTCCTTCAAGGTCCTATGCACTAAAATAGACTCATAAAAAACAACACAATATGTGTTAGGTGTTGATGTAGAAATCCCACCTTAAATTGATGTTTTGATGTGTCAAAACTATATACCAAAGTCTAGGTCTTAGAGTTATTACCTCATGTAATCCTTATATAGGATGATCGAGTTGTAATAGTCTAGGAGAAGAGAATTGTCAAAACTGTGGAAAGGTTTTGAAGAAGACGCCATTCAGACGAGATAACTGTCAAACATAAAGGACGAAGAAAAGCAGAGCAGAGCAAAGGGTACGAAAAATTGCGCAGAAAATTTTTCCTATCGAGGCTTGGATATTTAAATAAAATTGTGGATATAGTTTTTACAAAGAAAATATCGAGAGGCGTTCACAGTTTCAGACCAGGACAGTTTCGCATCAAGGAATGCGTACATAGAAAGATGCCAATCAGTCGCAGAAGAACTCTTAGGAAGTCAATGATAAAAGACAGTCAGACACTCAGTTGTGACTGGCATACAACGTTGTTCGGCGTCTGACACATCAAGTATAAACTGCCCTGCAAAGCAGGACAGTGTAGCAGAAAAAAGCATAGAAACATGCGACTTTTTTAGAGAATGATGGACTATGATTGGACATCCTTCAAAATATCTCTACTGCTATTTTATGGTTTCCAACCTATAAATAGCAGGAACAACAGAGACAGAAAAACCTTTGCATCTTTGAATCTTTGACACATTTACTCTAGCCTCTCTGCTGAAATTAAAGCTCAAGCATTAAATTCTCTCAAGCGAGAAAGCATTAACACCGTGGTTCATTTATTGAACACGAGGCATTAATTTCTTAAAGAATCCTTGGAGATTCACCGTGTGACCTTGGGTACACAAGGATTAAGTCTACTGACTTAATCTACTGACTTGGTGTTCTTACTTTAAGAGTAAGAACACAGTAGCCTGATCTTGCAAAGGAAGAGAAGGTTATTACGGGCAACTGCCAACTAGTGTACGTTCCGGGAAGAACTCAACCATCCATTCTATCGGAGAAGGAAAATGGAGGTTTGTCCTCAGTCCATCTTCGACGACTACTAGTTCACAAAAAGGACGAACAGCCTTCGACGAACTGAAGAAGGAGTGAAGTAATATGTGCGAAAAATGACCTTCATTTCGGTATGTAAATGTGCATGTTATGGCCATTTTACTCTCATATCATATGTTTTCGTTGTTCTTTTGTTTTGTTTTCGTGTTTTTGTGTTTAGAAAGGTGTAGGTTGAGTTTTAAGCATAAAACGACACTTTTGGTTGAGTTTTGGAGGCAAATCGTCTGAGTTTGGAGTCAAAGGAGGATAGGCTCGCCCGAGCGGAGCAGAGAAGGGAATTTTCTGGAGTTCAGAGGCAGTGCTTGGTCGAGCCAGATCGTGATTCCTGGCAGTTTAGACGGTTATTGAGCCATCCCAGGCGAGCCATCTGAGGCTCGGGCGAGCCAAGGCCCTGTTTGCTCGCCTATAAAAGGGGGATTTCCGAGTTTGAAGAGAACTTTTTGTAGGGTTTTCCTGTGAACCGAATCACCAAAACCAAACTAAATCGGATCGATTTATGGATTTTATGCATAATTAAATACAAGACAAACCCTAACATGCTCCTATGAATTTAATTACCAGAATTGTGGATTGAGGAATTGCCGTTATTCCGTCGAGTCTGAACTGATCTTTTGCGTTTGAATTTCCAACTTGAATTTAACCATGCAATCCGACTTTAATCTGCGAAATCAGAAATTAGAAATCTAATTTCTTAGAATAAAAATCAAAAATAAAAGGGAAGAAAGAAATCTGTAGTTCTCCAGATTAGATCTTCAGATCTGTATCCCGGTGTTGTTCAGATCTACTACTGGTGAGGACTCCGTAGATCTGTGGTTTGAGCAGGACCAGAATCGAACTTCTCCTCCCTTTTGAAACAGGATCGGCGCCCCTCTCTCTCTCTCCTAGGTTTAGTGTGTTTCAACTGTGTTACAACTTGAAAGAGAGAGTTGTCTATTTATAGGCCAAGGGTTGTAAACCCTAATGGGCTCCTGGGCTCAATTCAGCACACTTTCCTTGGGCCAGACCTGGGACCTAATGCAAATAATAAAGTGGGCCTATAAATTAATTAATTCCCATGTCCACAACCCAGGACACAATTAATTAATTAGTTTTAATTCTTTTTCACCACAGAATTAATACTGACCTACCCCTTTATTACCACGTCATGAGAACGGGCTACATTAATTGAGAATTCCCATATTTAAGGTTACCGGACATTCATTAATTAATCGGAGCCTCTGACAAGCTCTAACTACAATTAATTAATATCTTATATTACTGAGTAGTACCACTCAATCCTTATCACTCGTGCCTGAACTTAATCAGCCTGCAGGACTTTGAGACGATGAATGTTATTGAGCTCCTCAGGGATGCTTTCAGTATACAAAACCCATCACTTTTGCCCATTTTTCAAATAAACACTAGAGAAATTCTCTCCCAATCCATCTTCCATCCACTTCTCATACACATTCAAGAAGATCAAGGCCACATTCCTCCACATTTGGTGAAGATCAAGGAAGTCCAAGGGGTAGATTGAGGACAAGGAATACAATTAAGGAAGATCTACATTTTACCTTCAATTTGTAATGGATTCTCTTACTCTTTCTATTGTATTGAACGAAATTGAAGGTATGAGGAGCTAAACCTTTATGTGAGTGTTGTTTGAATGGATGATTTGTGATATTGATATTGAATGTTGATTGTTTACTTTCCTTTTAGAGCTTGAATTGCACTAGATCTTAATCCTTACCACCTAGGTGTAGGTAATAGCCAACCTAGGAGGTATTTGATGTGAACACTGCAGCCAACACGCGGGTGGAATCATCGTGAATAGTGTAGATTCATACAATTCTAGATCCAATCCCTATGCGGAGATAGGTCGTAGGGCAATAATCCACGTTCTAGAAGGAGTGGTCTAGGATTCGATAATGTGATTGTTTGAGAGTTCTAGTATCATCAACGGTTAGCTCACCGTGACAAGGGGTTGACTAATTGAGGGTGGATTGCTCAATCTTCTAGGGATTAAATAGGTTTACGACACGATTTGATCTCAATTGAACACTTTAGACATTCTTACAACACTCACACTTGTCTCATTGTTGCACTTGATACTCTATCTACCTAAGTTGAGAGAATTGTTTGATTTGATTATTGGATTTAGTTTGATCATGATTAGAAATGTGCTATATTTCATGTATGTTTAGTTTTGCTATGATTTTTCCTAGATAATTGACAATCAACGACAAAAGCTTTGCCTAGCTATAAACTTCTAAGCAAGTAAATGGTAGTCTATAGGGCGAATTGAAATGACCTTGGATTGAAAATTTAACTTGGTTTGTGTGTTGAATTACACGTGCATCATTAAGTACAACTACCTGGGCGAGTGATCCATTGTGCTGTGGACAGAGGTCTCTACAACAACTGGCTATAGATCATGAGGATTGTATCTTCGTAACTTAGTGAATTTCCAGATCTGATATTCGAAGAGTGGACGTTGGACTTAAGGATCTGAACCACTATAAATATCCTGTGTCGTTTACAGTTTTACTTACTTTTTGCATTTAACAGTTTTCAATTTATATCTTGAAACCTTCAACACTTACCTTGAAAGTGTTGAAGTGTATAACTGTTAATTCCCTATAATTGTAAAACTGTTATTCTAAAATGCTGGATAACATAAATTGTGTTTCTAAAACTGTGACATAAAAACTTAGTTGATAAGAAACTGAACTGCCCGCGAATTAGAGTGTATTTAACTACTTTAATACTTCCGTTGCACATTATACAAACTTTGATCTGGGACCAACATTATGTTACTTACACAAGTATCGTAGTCTTGTTGAGTACCCTATATCCTTTGTATGAAGGGTGTCCATAACCAAGGAACACACCTTCATCCGCCTTGGGACTAAAGGTATTCAACTTAGACTTTTTGTTATTATGGATGTAACATGAAGAACCAAATACACGTAGATGAGCTATAGAAGACTTACAACCATAGTAGACCTCATACGGGGTTTCGTGATGACGAATATTGATGGCGCCTCTGTTCTGAGTATAACACACCGCCATCAAGGCTTCTCCCCAATAACCTTCGCTCAAGCTTGTTTCTGCAAGCATGGTCCTCACTGCCGCCTTGAGTGTTCGGTTCCTTTGCTCGGCAAGACCATTTTGTTGAGGAGTCATTGGAGCTAACTTCTCGTGAGCGATCCCAACATCAACACATAAATCCATAAGTGGACCGTTGCAAAACTCAGTCCCGTTGTCAGAGCGGATACTCTTCACGGTTACTCTTTTATTGTTTTGCACTTGTAGGATGAGTTCCGATAGCTACAACTTGATTTCATCTTTAGTCTTCATGAGCCTCACCCAAGTGTACCTCGAGTAGTCATCAACTACAATGAGTGTGAATCTTTTTCCTCCAATGGTGGGTGGCTTCAATGGTCCAAATAAACATATATATAGCAGCTCCAGGATTCGATCTGTACTTGTTGTGATGGGGTGATTCTTGAATAAGTCTTTGGTTTTTTCCCCCACCTTGCAAGCTCGGCAAACTCAATCTTTCTTTAATCCAGTTTGTGGAAGTCCTTCCACTAGCTTATGTCTCGCCAAGTGCCTGATTAATTGAATGTTCAGGTTGCTTAGTCTCTTATGCCACAACCAATTGACTGCTTCTTGGGATGAGCTTGTTGCGACAAGACATGTGTCAGGTTGTCCGCTCTCCCAATCCACGATGTAGAGCCTTCATTTTTTTACTCCTTTAAGCACAATCTCCTTGGAGTCTTTCTTCTTGACTAAGCAATCATCTTCGGCAAATGTCACCTCGAACCCACTTTGAATAAGCTGACTGATACTCCTTAGGTTGTAGTTGAGGTTGGTAACTAAGGATACGTTGTTGATGGTGATCCTATTGTACTTCAAACATCCTTTACCTATAACTCTTCCCTTAGAATTGCCTCCAAAGACAACAATGGGTCCTCTCGGCATTACTAAGTTTGCGAGTAAGTCCTTCTCTCCGATCATGTGGGCTCAGCACCCACTATCAAGAATCCATGCTCTCTTTTTCTTCCTGAGCTGACTCTGGTGACCCAGTGCCTGCAAAACCAATGAAGTTAGATACTAGGTACCCGAGCTTCTGTGGGTCCTGCGAGGTTAGTCTTTGGAATCCATCCCTTAGGAATCTAAACTTGTTTCACTTTAAGTTTCGGTGAAAATTTATCTTCCTTCTGTAATAGTGTATATGGTTTGGATGCACATGAGATGGAATAGTGTGTGTGTGTGTGCAAAACCTTACGAGAAACTGTGTTTCTTAAAAATTAAGTTTCTTGGAACTGAGTTCCTAAAAACATAATTTCTTAAAACTAAGTTTCTGTTAGATTCTCAAAAACCAAGTTCGGGGTGATTAATTTTCCTAGCCCTTGAAATAGAAAATCGATTGGGCTCAAACCTCGAGAAGGTGTCCCTCCTACTCGGATAAGTCCTTTAATAAGAATTATGAACAAAGGACCTCGGATTTCTAGATTCTGGAAATGATAGTGACTTCTTGCGAAGCTCAGTTTTAGTTGTTGAAGTGGGTTTCCTTGCATTAGGAACGGTTAGCTTTACCCACTTTTTGGGCATACTTGGCTTCTTTTTAGGTTTATTCGATTTTGAAACCAAATTACTTTTAAGCTATGGGTCTGAGCTCAGTTTTGAAACTGGCTTATGTCCCTTGCCTTGATTAGCCAATTTAAAGTTTTTGTTAGAGCTAACAATTCCTTTACCCAACAACTTAACTTCTAAACTAGATTCCCCTTTAAAATGATGATTATTTGGATTTCTATTTTCAGAGGTTGATGCATGATTGCTCGTATTTTCTTCATTAAAACCTAAGCTTGATTTGTCAGAGGGATCTCTTTGACTATTCAAGGCTTCAACAACTTTGCTGGAACTCGAATATAGAGAACATATCAACTTTTGATCATGAGCAATTTTAAGAGATTATCATTCTTCTAAAATGTTTTAAAAATTTTCAAGTAAAATAGAATGCTCCTCTGTAAGCTTGGTCAAATCCTCACTAATTGACCTCGATCCTCCGATCTCCTTGGTAAATTCTTAAACCTTAAGTTTCAGTGAGTCATTTTCTCCTTCCTAGTCATTTTTCAATTTGTAAAAATTTGAAAATTCTTTATTTATGATTTCAAGAGTGACATCCTTTGAATCCGAGCAATGTAATTAAGTGTCATCTTTTATGCAAGCATGAGAACTAGAAATTGAGTTTGAGGTTATTACCAAGTTTAGTGACTCAGCTTCAGTTCCTTCTTCTTTAGAGTCTTCTTCTCCAAGCTTGGCTATGAAAACTAGAAGAGCTTCTTCCTTGTCTTCATCTTCGGATGTATAATATCAATTGTCATTATTCGGGATGTTCAGAACTTCAGCTCTCGACAGCATGGCCTTTGCCACGACTCTTGAAGCTTTCTTCTCAAATTTTCTTTAGAGGCGCTCCCTCTCCTCCTTGGATACAAGCGAACATTCGTACTTCAAGTGATTTGGAGAGTTGCATTCAAAATACGCCTTTGGAGGTCTCTCACTGAATTTCTATTCACCTTCTTGTGAACTCTCGGTTTTGGCCTTCGCCTTCTTTGTTTTCACTGACTAAAACATTCTTCAATTGATAAAATTTTGCAAATTCCTTAGAAATATTTTCGAGGGAAGGTTCATCTGAATCTGAGCAAATAAATTCAGAGTCGTCCTCTATTTATGAAAAAGGACAAGAAAAGAGTTTAGAATCAGTTATCAGCTTCTCAGTTTTGGTTCTTCAGCTTCAGCATCTGAAGCATCATCTCCCAAAGCAGCTGTGAAGACCAATAAGGGGTCCTACTCCACTTTGTCATCTGATATATAGTAGCCATCATCATAGTCGGGAATATCTAGTACTTCAGTTCTGGAGAGCATGGCTTTGCTATGGCTTTGGAAGATTTCTTCTCGAATATCTTCTTCAAATGTTCTCTCTCCTATTTATCAACAAGAGGACACTCATACTTGAGATGATTAGGAGTGTTGCACTAAAAACTAGCTTTAGGTTCTCATTCAATAAACATTTGATCACCTCCCTATAATTATTCAGTTTTGGCTTTTACTCTCTCGATCAGCTTGGTCAGTTTCCTCATTTGCTCCTCCAGTTCTGCAACTGAAGTTTCTTCTTCCTTCTTGTGGGAATATGAAATTGTAGGAGCATACTTTGATGTTGATTTCTAACCGTTTGGTTTCTTAGCTTGGTACGACTTCTTAGGTCTTCTCTAGAAGTCCCTCTTTACAAAGAAGGCAACAGCCTCTTTATTTGTGGGTGTACTAGCACTCCGAACTGTCTCATTCTTATTTACCATCTGGATGTCCCACTCGTGTGCTTGCAATTGAACAAATACATACTTTGTTGACATCTTTGACAAATCCTTCTCCTTGAGGCTAGTGGTCTTCACAGACCAATCTTCCTTGGGCATCTTCGAGAGAAGTATTAAGATCAGCAACTGAATACTCTCGCCCCAAGTTCTTCAGTTCGCAAACAATTGCGTTGAATCATACTTCAGTTGACTTGATATTTTCTCCAGAAAGCATCTGGAAGGATTCATATTTGTCTACGCAAGTTTGCATCTTATTGCATTTCATTTGGTCAGTTTCCTAACATAGAGTGCCAAGGAAATCCCATACATGTTTGGCATTATCGTACTCCAAGGCCTCTTCAACCAGGGCCTCTAGTAAGGATGCCAAAATCAGCTCGTGGGACATCGGGCCCAGGTGAGCACGGGCTTTGTCTTTGGTGGTCCATTCAGCGAACGACTGATAAGCTCGTTTTTCTACTCACTTATCGCTTTGTTTTTCTTTTCTTTTATGCATTTTAGCTTGTTTTCTTGAATAAATTGAGCATGAGTATATATTAGAGGGTGTTATGCTTGCCATGGTAAGATTTCGCAGGTTTTAAGCCAAATCCAATGGAAAACCCGTACCGAAAGCAGCATATGTTCAAATAAACAGTCAAGACTTCTTCCACAGATGGAATCCGAGCTAATGGAGCATGTCATTTGAAATATCTTTGAATTATCTTTCCAACGCAATTGGAATCGGGTCAATCGGAGTTCAGGGGTGAAAGTTATGGCCAAAACCGTGAGACTGCGCAGAAGGGTCGAAAGTGGCGAAATTGGTCTCTGTTTCGACCGAGTTGAAATCTATCTCGACCGGGGCAGATCCATCTTGACCGGGGCAAGGGTTATCTCGGCCGGGGCGAACTATTTTGGCGAGATTCTGCGAGATTTTCACATATTTTGGGCGAGAATTGCTTGGGATTCAAGTTACACATCAATTTGGAAGCAATGAAGACCCCAAAAGGGAAGTTTCAACAAAGAAAATCATTCCTTTTGAAGCCATCAATTCAAGAAGGAAATTCCTACCATCCAAGGCCTCAACCCTATTACTATATAAACTCATATTTAGCTCAGAATGAAGGTGGTTCTTTTGGTTCTTGTTTTGTTCCACCTTCTACACATTGTTTTATCTTTAATTTTCTGTTTTCACTTTATGTTTTTGAGAATTCCTCTTTAATTTTTGTTAAACCTTTATTATTTTTAATGCAATCTTTAATTTTCCCTGCAATGTTTTTCTTTAAGATGTTAGGCTAGAACCCTAAACAGGTTCTAGGGTTTCTCCATCTGTGATGCATGTTTAGATTCAATTGTTCAAACCCTTTTTAATTGGTTTAAATCCTATGTTTTGTTTTAAATCTATTCTCATTGAAGGATCGAGAGATGAAGATCGAGGTAGGTTACTGTTATTAATCGAAGGACCGAGAGGTGAAGGTTAGTAATAGGAAGTTAGGATTTAATACTTTTGATTTTCTATCCGACCAAGAAGAATTCAATCGTAGGAAAAATCTAATCTTTATGAAATTGATTAATTGGTGTATTTTGAGACCGAGAGGAGATAAATCACTAATTAGTAATTTAGGTTTTAATTGCCCGACCAAGGAATTAATTCCACATTAATAGATTTTCCACCAAAATATCTTTTCTGGGTTTGAATATTTGTTTCTTGCATGTTGATCAGATTGGTAGATTTCCCTAGAATCTGTGCTTTTTAATATTTATTTTAATCTCTTTAAATTAATTGTTCTGAAAAACCCAAAAATCTCTGTTTTGAATTACCCAAACAAAGGTTTCAAAAACCATATTCAGTACATGAATCCCTTCATTGCACTATCCCTGTGGGTTCGACAACCTTCGGGTACTTATAAATTTATTTGTCCTATGCTATAATTTGTATGCAGATTTAGCATCGATCAAATTGGCGCCGTTGCCGGGGATAGTCAGACGGCGAGTCATTAATGGATTGTTTGAAGAACTTCTGGGTTGGGTTGTATTTTCTTAATTTTTCTTTTTATTTTTGAGTTTGGTGTTATTTTTCTTTGTCTTTGGGTCTGTTGCTGTGTTTTCTTTCGTGTGAGTTTTTTGCAGAGTAGTGTCTGTCCCGGCCGAGTTAAATCTCAAAATAGCCGAGACAGAAGCGTCCATCCCGGCCGAGACTAAGTCCACCACGGCCGGGATCATCTGATTTCTCCCCCGTTTTCTGTGCAGGTGCATGAATACGCGGAACAAAGGGAAGACACTTGAGCCCTTTATACTTGAGATTGAAGCAGCCTGCAGAAACAACAGAAAGAAGGGAAAGAAGCTGAATTTTGAGATGGAAGCAAATCCGGAAGCCCCGTTTCAAAACATGCCACCAGAAGAACAGAGACAGCTGCTACAGGATATACAAAACATGAGAGAGCAACTTCTTGCTGCCCAAGCTATTCAGGCAGAGCAAGCCGCACGACTAGCGGAGCTGAACAACAGACAGGTGGTGGTCCCACAGAGGTCTATTCTCGACCGATTTTTACCACAGCAGGAGGAAGCAAGATTCAGGGTTGGCATCAACGCCAACAATTTTGAGCTACGCACAGGGCTGATACAAATGGTGCAGCAGAATCAGTTTGGGGGGAGAGCAGTGGAAGATCCATACGCCCACCTCAACTTGTTCATCGAGGTGTGCGATACAATAAAGCAGAATGGAGTCCCCCAGGACGTCATTAGGATGCGCCTCTTCGTATTCTCACTTAGAGACGAGGCAAGGTCTTGGTATGCTGGGCTTGACAAAAGCCAAATCGGGACATGGGAGGAGCTGCGAGCAGAATTCCTCACCAACTACTTCCCACCGAGCCTGCTACTGAAGAGGAAAGCTGCCATCACTACATTCAAGCAGCTGTATGATGAATCCCTGCATGAAGCTTGGAAACGATACAAGGAGCTCCTTCGACTCAGCCCTGGACATGGAATTGATCTCGAGATGCAGGTTTGTCATTTCTATGAGGGTCTGAATCCTCACATGAAGGAGATGGTGGATGCATCTGCTGGCGGGATCCTGATGAAGAAGAGTGGAGCAGAAAGTATGAGGTTGCTGGCAGACATGGCACTGAACAGTCATCAATGGCCAACTGAGAGACAGATGCCAGTCAAAGCAGTGGAGACAAAGTCGGAGTTCGATGTGGCTGCAGAGGTGAAGAAGCTCCGAGAGGAAATTGAGAAGTTGGGAACTGCTTAGGTTGCTGCTGTTACAACTGAGCCAAGCATGGCGATTGTTCCGGTGGAAGCTGACTACATCAACCGGGGAGCAGGCAGTTCATCTGGAGCTGCGAATTCGTGGGTGAACTACATTGGCGGTGGTTATCACAATAACTACCGAGGTAATCAGGGGTATCACTATAACCATGGGCGATCTCACCCTGGTTTTTCTTATGCTAACCCCACTGCTGCAGAACACCCTCCACCTGGCTTTGATGTAGGTACAGGAGGTGAGATCGTGGAGAGAAAGAAGTCTGTGCTGGAAGAGACACTGGAAAAATTCATAAAGAGTTCAGACAACAGGTTCGGCAAGGTGGAGAATGAAGTGAAAGGGATGGCCACTCACATGCAACTGATGACAAAGAATCTGGAAATGATGGACACCCAATTGAGTCAGATTTTTGCCACCTTGGGAAATCAGCACAAGCCGGGGCAACTTCCGAGCATGACGGAAAAAAATCCAGCAAGGGAGAAGTCAGTCAATGCCATCTCGCTTCGATCTGGAAGGAGATATGAAGGTCCGAGCAACCCGGAAGAAGGATTGAGTGAAACAGAGGAGGAAAATCTCGTGGAAGACCTCTCTGTTTCGACCGAGATGGAGTCTATCCCGGTCGAGGCAGAGAAAAGCAGGACGGCCGAGGCAGAGGCCAGCCCGGCCGAGACAGAGGAGGCCAGCCCAGCAACACAAGTCAGACACGGCCGGGCAGAAGCAAAGTAGGACGGCCGAGATAGGTGGATCCCGGTCGAAACAGAAGCCCAAACTGGAGAAGAAAGAGAAAGAGAAGGAGGAAAGAAGAGTTGATCCAGTTGCTCCCATGCCTTTCCCGCAGAGATTCGCTAAAAAAGGGAAGATTCTAAATTCACTCGTTTTGTTGAAAATCTTAAAAAAGTGAATATTAACATACCTCTTGTTGAAGCTCTCAGGGAGATACCGGGATACATGAATTTCCTAAGGAGGCTGATGAGCGAGAAGAAGCAGTTCGTGGAAAATGAAACTGTGAAGATCCATGAGGAATGCAGCCTACTCCTACAGAAGCAGATCCCGATCAAGAGGTCTGACCCAGGATGCTTCTCGATACCTATCGAGATTGAAGGCAGAGAGTTCCAGAATGTGCTTTGTGACACCGGGGCAAGCATCAATCTGATGCCCTGGTCCATCTACAAAAAGCTGGAAATAGGGGAGATGAGAGCCACTACAATTACCCTCCAAATGGCGAACCGATCTGTGTCCAAGCCCAAAGGAATTGTAAAAGATGTTTTGATTCGTGTTGGTCACTTGATTTTCCCTGCAGATTTCATTGTCCTTGAGATGAAGGAAGATGCCAACACTCCAATGATCCTGGGAAGAGAGTTCCTCGACACAGCTGGTGTCTTGATTGACTGCAAGAAGGGAGAAATCACCTTGAGAGGGAATGAAGAGTCCATTACATTCTGCGTAGACAAGAACAAGAGGAAAGGGGAGTGCAACCAGATTACTACTGCTGAAGAAGAGCAAGATGACGACGAGACACTGGAGGAAGAAGAAGAAGCCATCCGGTGGGAACGAGGAAACGAGTCAGTGAAATCGGCAATTAAGCTGCCTCCTTCCGAGTATACCACCATCATTCAAAACCGGAAAGTCTTCATGATTGATTCGAGGGGTCGACGAGTCTGGACTCGACCACCTTGGTGAGCTGAGCTGAGTCGAGCCACGACGGTAAATAAGGCACTGAATGGGAGGTAACCCATTATGTTTTTCCGTTTTCTTTATTTTATTTTGTTCTACACTATTTTATTCTGTTATTTCACTTTTATTGTCTTTTGAAAAAAAAATGAAGTCAGTTTCGGCCGAGATAGGTAACAACTCGGCCGAGACAGAATGCTGCAGGACGACCGAGATTGAAGGATCCCGGTCAAGACAGAAGCTCGAGGCGTGGTACACTTCGACCGAGAAGGAGGTCGACAAGAAGGCTCCATCCCGGCCGAGATGATGTTCGCCATGGCCGAGATGGAGTGCCAACAGCCTAAAATCCACGCCGGTCAGAGTTGAAGAAAGAGAGATAAAAAGTTTGTGTCTGAGGCCAACAATTGAGGTACAGTTTCGAATTCTAAATCTGACTTTCAA
>JAPKLW010000057.1:29345-51716 GCA_026898455.1 Plectranthus barbatus | reverse complement strand
CATGCTAGGGTTTTGAGAAATTTAATTGTGAGCAATATCCATAGATCAATCCGGTTCAGTTTGGTTTTGTGATTCGGTTCACGTTAAAACCCTACAATCCCTAGTCAGCCCTTTTGAGCCTATGATATTTTCTTTCTTTGTCTATGAGTGGAAATAAATAGGGGAATCAACTCTTATCTATGAGAGTGGGTTGGGATTTGTTTGAGAAGGATAAGATATTATTAGATGGGTAAAAGCAAAAGATAAGGTTGGGCTCTAGAAAAAGAAGAAAAAAGAAAATAAATAGTTGTTGTGTTTAATCCTTATAAACTCAAATGTATAACCAAAATTATTTAGAGCATAAAAGGATGTGTGAAAAAAAAAAAAGAGAGAGAAAAATATGTAAATAAAAGAGCCTTGTTTGATGTTGAATATTTGAGGAGAAGGGTAGATGTTCATAGAAGGTGGTTTGGATTGATTGAGGAAGTACAACTTGATTGATTTTAGTCACTTGGCCATATTTCCCTACCTTTCACAAAAAGCCTACATTACAACCTTGAATAAAGTCCTTTCTGATCTTAAACTTGTGTGCACATATTTGCAGTGGAGATTTAGAATATTTGCAAGCATATGGTAGAACTTGATTTGCATGACTTGTGTGTGATCTCATAATTACCCTAAACACTTGAGTGAATGAGCGAAACACTTCCCATGTGAGTCTTCCATAGTTTACAGATTTTCTGATTCTTTCAAAAGTGCAGATGCCTTGTGGATTATCGAGTTTGAATGTGATGAATCTTGTGAGGCATTGCACTACTCTTCTGCTTGAACTTTTGATTCTTTCTTTTGTTGATTGAGGACAATCAAGTGTTTAAGTTTGGGGGGTTTGATAAGCTCGTTTTTCTACTAACTTATCGCTTTGTTTTTCTTTTCTTTTATGCATTTTAGCTTGTTTTCTTGAATAAATTGAGCATGAGTATATATTAGAGGGTTTTATGCTTGCCATGGTAAGATTTTGGAGGTTTTAGGCCAAATCCAATGGAAAACCCGTACCGAAAGCAGCATATGTTCAAATAAACAGTCACGACTTCTTCCACAGATGGAATCCGAGCTAATGGAGCATGTCATTTGAAATATCTTTTAATTAGCTTTCCAACGCAACTGGAATCGGGTCAATCGGAGTTCAGGGGTGAAAGTTATGGCCAAAACCGTGAGACTGCGCAGAAGGGTCGAAAGTGGCGAAATTGGTCTCTATTTCGATCGAGTTGAAATCTATCTCGACCGGGGCAGATCCATCTCGACCGGGGCAAGGGTTATCTCGGCCGGGGCGAACTGTTTTGGCGAGATTCTGCGAGATTTTCACATATTTTGGGCGAGAATTGCTTGGGATTCAAGTTACACATCAATTTGGAAGCAATGAAGACCCCAAAAGGGAAGTTTCAACAAAGAGAATCATTCCTTTTGAAGCCATCAATTCAAGAAGGAAATTCCTACCATCCAAGGCCTCAACCCTATTACTATATAAACTCATATTTAGCTCAGAATGAAGGTGGTTCTTTTGGTTCTTGTTTTGTTCCACCTTCTACACATTGTTTTATCTTTAATTTTCTGTTTTCACTTTATGTTTTTGAGAATTCCTCATTAATTTTTGTTAAACCTTTATTATTTTTAATTCAATCTTTAATTTTCCCTGCATTGTTTTTCTTTAAGATGTTAGGCTAGAACCCTAAACAGGTTCTAGGGTTTCTCCATCTGTGATGCATGTTTAGATTCAATTGTTCAAACCCTTTTTAATTGGTTTAAATCCTATGTTTTGTTTTAAATCTATTCTCATTGAAGGATCGAGAGATGAAGATCGAGGTAGGTTACTGTTATTAATTGAAGGACCGAGAGGTGAAGGTTAGTAATAGGAAGTTAGGATTTAATACTTTTGATTTTCTGTCCGACCAAGAAGAATTCAATCGTAGGAAAAATCTAATCTTTATGAAATTGATTAATTGGTGTATTTTGAGACCGAGAGGAGATAAATCACTAATTAGTAATTTAGGTTTTAATTGCCCGACCAAGGAATTAATTCCACATTAATAGATTTTCCACCAAAATATCTTTTCTAGGTTTGAATATTTGTTTCTTGCATGTTGATCAGATTGGTAGATTTTCCTAGAATCTGTGCTTTTTAATATTTATTTTAATCTCTTTAAATTAATTGTTCTGAAAAAACCCAAAAATCTCTATTTTGAATTACCCAAACAAAGGTTTCAAAAACCATATTCAGTACATAAATCCCTTCATTGCACTATCCCTGTGGGTTCGACAACCTTCAGGTACTTATAAATTTATTTGTCCTATGCTATAATTTTTATGCAGATTTAGCATCGATCAACGACATTTCAATGATCTATGGGCCATCGGTTCCTCTGATCTGGACGTTGACCTTGGTGATCTTCATAGGTCCATTGGCTATCACCTCAGCCATCTCTGGTTGAATGTTCTTTAGTATTATGAAGGACCACTTCTTCCACATGTGGCACTTTTCAGCAGAGTACTTGGGTAGCTTTGTAATGTTCATAATCTTTGTTGTACCTGAGCTAAAATCACAGAAAGAAACAAGTGCAAGGAAATTGATCCGGTCCTAAGTGACTCAACAATGACCAGCCCGTAAGGACTGACCGACGCTGATACCACTTGTTGGTCCCGAGATCAGAGTAGTTTAGTATGCAGTGGAATTATTAATATGATTGCACTTCTAAAAATGGAAACCCAGTTTTCAGTTTTCAGTTTCCGAAAACTTGATTTAGCTCAAACTTAATCTTAGAAAGTTTTAAGTTTCAGTTCACATATATATACTTCAATACTTAGAAAGTATTGAAGGTTTCAAATAAGCTTGAAAACTTAATTTGCAGAAACTTAAATAAACCAGTAAAATGACTCAGGAAATTTATAGTGGTTCGGAGACTTAAGTCCTACGTCTACTCTTCGGAACATAATGTGGGAATTTTCTAAGTAACAAATTACAAGACTTCTGATGATCTATAACTAACCCGTCGGATGACAATGTCCTTCGGCCTGCTAGGTCACTCGCCCTGAAACTTGGTCGTATGCTTCCTTCTTTGGTCTGAAGTGAGGACGCACCTCGCAGACTTCAAAACTGGAATGTTGGATGTTTGATGTTCTTCCCAGAGCTTCAGTGGTTGGCAATGCCCGTAAGAATCAAAATTTTGAAATGGAAAACTGATTGTTGTGTTTATTACTTGAAAAATAATAAACACCAAATGATTAACTTTTAGCTTAGAAAGCTTAAGCCCCGTGTTCATAGACACGGAAAGTTCAGAGTGCTTTTGAGCTTTTGAGTTTTGACTTTGACAGAGTTTCTACTAGTTGAAGAGTGATAGTTCGGTACTGATTTCTATCAAAGTGGTATGCTATTTATAGGTACATGTGTCGCCCATTTGAAATTTTGTCCGTTATAGACAAGAGAATATCGTCCAATCATAGCCCATTCTTTGTGTGATGTAGTAGCCTGCTCTCTGCTCTGCTCTGGTCAGCTTTTGACTTTGGCAATGTACTTTTCACTTGCTCTTGTCAGAACAAGTTTCAGTCCGAGGAACTAAAAACTAAGATTCCTCGTACATGATTGAAGAACGACACTCTAAAGAATCTTGAATATGACTTTGAGTTCCAGTTAGATTTCTTTTTTTCTTGCTTTTCACGTGCTTTTTAAGCTTTGAAACTGAAAACTGAAATTCTCCAAATTTCAAGTTTTAAGTTTCGGCTCACCTTTGGTGAAAATTCTATTTCCAAAAACTGACTTTCTGGCCATTTCAAGCTTCAAGTTCTGAAGCTTGACTTCAGCATTTGAAGATTCTTGGATTCTTCACTTTAAGTTCTAAAACTGGATTTCAACATTCTTGATCTTCAGAGATTTCAGTTTCTAGTTTCTATTACAACTTGATTTATCCTATACATGGATTACATGTAGAAACTTAAAGCTAGTTTTGACACACAAAAACATCAAATAAAGGGTAAACCAGTTTCCCAGTTTCTAACAAAGAGAGTCACATCTCTAAATCAACAACTTTAGCCGACTCAGCAGTGAGAAGAACCTCATCTGTAACTAACTCAGATCAATTACGTACAAGGACACCTAAACTGTAAAGCAGAGAGGATGACCACGTGACGACTGTTCAGGAGGAATTGGTTGTTGAGAAAAGTTGGATAAACATCGCACAATAGCTTAGCTTACTCAACCTACAACTGACACCTTGCATCATTTAAGATATTACATCACCGTTCAGATATGGTCGGGTAATACACTTTCGTACTTACATTAACCTGCAAAAGAAATTGTAGGATTCAATTCAAATGATCTTTACACCAATGACAGAAGACTATATATAATATCTGATCAAATATTACAAGGAATAAAAGAGAGCAGAGGATGAACTATTGATCGATGAACACTCACAAAAACCATTTGTATATTCTTAGTCATGTTTTATACATGAGACCACTGTTTGTCTACAAACGAGATTTGCATGTTATCTAGAGCCTAAGACTACCGAACTTCAGTATATCTTCGATATGCAGAATCCAAGAAGGCTTCTACTCATCTCCAGAAGCCACTCATCCATTCAACTGATTCCAAATTCTATGAGGAACTCAAACTCACTTATCAAGTTCTCAAGGCTAGTGATGTGTTCGTTGTAAAGATTGTCAGTCAGAGAGCTTAATAACACTATTTTTGTGGTAAAGCTCATCACCTGAAACTGTCCAAAAGCAAGAGGACATATGAGCTTCCCGCGACTCGAAGAATTTGGATATACAACTTGTACTTGTAAAATTTTGTTATAGTCGATTTTCGATCTAAATGATCAAATATTTGACGTAAGATCTTTTGGCATCCGAACTACTATAATATTTTATATTATTCTTTTCATCAATTGTTATTTTCATGTTTGTTTATTTTAAAACCCAATAACTGACTAAGTTATTTGATTATATTATTGAATCGACTAACTTAACTACTTCAGAATAAGACAATCTATCAGGTTTCTAAGAACCAACTGACTTACGAACACTCAGTTATGGGCAATCATAATAAGACTTTCACTATATGTTAATAATAATTTGGCATCAATATTAATGAAATAGAGGAAGAATTTGATTTTACTCTCTATAATTTAATACATCGGTGAGATGATGTAATATGATTCATATGTAATACTTTTGAATTAACGACGCAGGTGAGCCTCATGAGGTGAAAGGTGGCATGCATGTTATGCCAAAAATGTCATTCGCCAAGAATTTGGAACTGTAAAATCGTAAAGGCACTCTGTTGTTGGGTGACAAAAAGATATTCCCTAGATTTGTGATAGATCTGGATATATTTAACAACATCACTTATATGTATATAATTATTTCTTGAAGAGTCAGTGCGACTGCTAGCAAGACGATGTTTAGAGAATAGTCTTCGGTCAATCAAAAACTTCCCACAGAATGCGCTAATTGTTAAGGGTCCTATTTCTCAATACTAAATGTATTTGTTTCGCTCTTTGTAGGTTAATAAGTATGAGGAAAAGAATAACATAGTGACTTACGAGGTTCAACACAAACATGTATCTAAGTCCTGGGAGAGAAAAATAGATAGATAATTCATTTACCTGAAAGAATTACAACTTTTACGAAGTTTTTTTTAAATTGGAACTAGATAGGTATCCTTTAGCGAGAAATCCTTTTGAAAACCATTAGTGTACTTAAAAAAACCTCCCATTTCCATAGAAAATTAAAGGGTTTTATATCCATCTTTCCGGCCCTGCTCTATTTTGTTGTCATGCTACTGTTGGTTTTGAAATGAAGACATTTGGCTAGGAAGATTGGATAAGTGTGTCATTTTCCAGTCTGCGACAATGATAAGTAGTGATTATGCATGTGGTGGTAAAGATAGTGGAATACAACAAATGATAGAGCTGGTTGATATTCGAGTAAGCATCGGAGTATCAATACTTATGTTTTTATGTAAAAGGTGGCTCCGTTATCTGCACATTGTTGAGTGAAGACCTCGGAGATTGTTGTTGGACCTATTGACATGGGCTAAGACGAGTATTTTGGGTGGTTGTATTGGGCTAATATAGTGGATTTGAGCTTGAACTTACTTTTAGAGCCAAATTAAATTTGGGTACCAGCAGAATAGAGATGTAATCATATGTTAATTCCTCCTCATATGTAAAATAAGAACAAATTTAGGTCATCTATTTTGTTGATCAAATGGTTATGATTAATTGGTTAATTAATGTAATTAATGTGATAAATGGTATGTGGGTGATTTTGTTTTTTAATTTTGATAACCATAAATTTTCATTCCTTTATTCAAGCATGATCTCTCCTCATTTTTTTCTCCTTACATTTTAATTAAATTATTAAATCTTTCTCAATTTAAATTTATTTTTTATGAACCATGTATCAAATTAAAGGTATTTTTACGATGATTGATATGATATCTATGTTGCATTTGTTGAGTTTAGAATATTTGCACGAGAATTGTGATTTTATATTCAATTGTTATATGTTCATTATATTTACGTTCATAATAAAAAAATGCATCAATTACGTATTAAAAATGTTCAAGTAGTTGCATTTTTTTTCTCATCAATTGATGCATTTTTACCTTAACAAGATTCATTTTTATTTTAAAGAATTTACATTTTGGATGCATATTAAGTGTATTCTTCGCATTAATCGTATGTTGCATTTTATCCTCAAAATACTACAATAAACTTGCATTGAACATATGCATTTTAAGTTTTTGAAATTGCACAAAAGAAAACTCTTGAATATATATTTTTTACATTTGTGTCCTTAATATTAAATGGTAACATTAATAATGTACGAAACTATGACGTATTTAAACTATTCTAAGACTACCCACTATGGTTAGGTTTTTGTGGGTTGTAAGCATATGTAAACAATGAGGTGGAATTAAAAAAAACACTAAAGCATCAACTAGCGACGTTATATTGCAACTTCCATCAATTTCCTGCGACCCAAATAAAAAGGTAGGTAGGCCAACCAGAAACTACCAAGTGTCAGTTTCTAGTTGGATGATTATATTTTATATAACTTAATTTAAATTATAAGTAGAGCATATAACTGATAAATAAATAAATATATATATATAGGGTAGTGATTAGGTGAGAATAGGAGTTACTATGAGAAATAAGAATAGATCTCGCGCGTCCATCTCATCAAATCGACGAACAGGATTCATTCTCAGCAAATTGAAAAACGCAGCATTTTTGCCCCAATATCCTGCAGTTTTAGCCTTTAAAGGATAAAATTGTAAAAATACTCATACACAAACAGTAACCTGCATTTTTAGCCCGATTTACTTCATTTTTACATAAATACGAAATAAAAAAAATAAACATCATCTTCTTCAAAGCAGCAACACGAACGTAGTCTCTATAAAACTCAATACCAACATCAACAGTTCTAAAAACTCTGCCCTTAAAATGTTTCATCTCATCAACACACTTTGGGATAAATGATCCTGTAAGATACAAAAATGCACAAAGTTAACACTAAAGATGCACAATATAATAGTAAAAATGAACGTTGATCTGAATAAAACAAATTTTTTTAAACTATATTCATGCACAATTAACAAAGTCGAGATCGAATACGAATGCAAAATCCAGAAACAAAGGAAAAAATTTGATCGACAGAAGAAATATAAATCAAATCGAACGAAGAAGGAAGAAGAAATCAAATCGCGCGAAGAAAGGAATATAAAATCTAATGAGATACTATTTCAGATTTTTAAAAAAACTAAAACTACAAAAATAACCTTATTTTTGCAAAACTGCAGGATAATCTAGGAAAACTGCATACGGAGTGAAATATATCATGAGCGTTGAAATCACAAAATCGAAGGCTGAGATTTATTCTCATTTCTCATACTAAAAACTATTCTCATATGATCACTACTCTATATATATAAATATAATTATATCAAAATTCATCATTTTTTCTCTATAAATAGATCTCAATATTGATGTGTATTCATAAATAAATCAAATCTATTCTTTTGCTTACATTACTTTTAAAATCCTACCATCTTGAAATTATGGATCCAAATAAATAATATATTTTTTAGATATAAATTATAATTAATATATATTAATAAAATAAAATAGATTGTAGGTTATATTAAAATCATTGTAATGAATATTATGTTGTAAATTGTATATGTGAATAGGGATGGTTCGGTACGGTATACCGCACATTTTCCTCCATACCTTATACCTTACCGAAATTTTCGGTATGAGGAAAACTCATACCGTTACCATACCGAAGTTTTCGGTATACCTTAGTTCGGTATACCGAATTTTCGGTATGATTTCGGTATGAGTCGGTATGATTTCGGTATGAGATAATTTATATACTATTACTTCGACATATTGAATTCTTGAAATGATTTCAATATGATTTTGACTTGACATAATTTATATATCATTTATCTTATCATTCTTCCAATATACGGTTAACATACCAAAATTTTTTGATATACTTTTCAATATACCGTTAACATACCGGATTTTTTTGATATATTTTGATTTTTACGATTTTTTCTGTTGATATTTATTTTAGAAATATGTTTATATCAATAATATTGTTAGGTGAAAAGAGAAGATATGATTTCATTCTTAATTTATATGATTTTATTTTTAATTTATTATTTTTAAAATAATAATAAAAATAAAAAAATATTATTATATTTTCGGTACGGTATGTGCCGGTATACCTTCAATATTAGGATTGTCATATCGTTACCGTACCTAAAATTTTCGGTACGGTATGATACCTTACCAAAAATTACGGTATACCAAAAATTCGATAACTTTGGTATTTTTTCGATACGATATATCCGGTATTTCGATATATCGGTATTTTTCCCATCCCTATATGTGAAAGAGAAATTAAAAAAATTAAATTATATTGGGTTGTTAGGTTGTTGAATCTCACATCAATCAATTTAGATTTGGGAGTACATAGGACAAAATCTAAACGACAACATGTTCTTTATTTCGCATGTGATGCCTCGATATATGTTTTTAAATAATTTAAATTATATATAATATAGAGTATTAGGCATCTATATTAAAAGAGTTGAAAGAAGAAAAAAACAATAGAGTTGATTGAGGATGAGAATCTTGAACGTAGCCACATGTAGCTTGAACCAATGGTCCATGGATTTCGACTGCAACATGAACAACATCAAACAATCCATAAAACAGGCCAAGCTTGCCGGCGCCGCCATCCGACTGGGCCCGGAGCTCGAGATCACCGGCTACGGCTGCGAAGACCATTTCTTGGAGTCCGACACCATTACCCACGCGTATGTCCATTAATTAATTTTCATTATACATACGTATAGATATAGATACAGATTTACATGAGTTGAAGTTGAAGTGCAGATGGGAGTGCTTGAAAGAGCTATTGGTGGGGGACTGGACCGACGGCATACTGTGCAGCTTCGGAATGCCGGTGGCCAGAGGGGCGGAGTGCTACAACTGCCAGGTGCTCTGCCTCAACAGAAAGATAGTGATGATACGCCCCAAGATGTGGCTGGCAAACGGCGGCGCGTGCTCCGAGCTCCGGTGGTTCACCGCGTGGAAGCAGAAGGAGCCGGAGCTCGACTCCTTCCTGCTTCCGCCGGACGTGGCGGAGGCCGTCTACCAACAGACCGTCCCCTTTGGCTATGGATACATTCAGTTTCTCGACACGTGAGTGCATTTCATTGTCTCTATTTATTTTACATTAATTTAAATTCATACAGTCTACATTTTCAAGGAAGGTCGAACCAAACAAGAGACTAGCTAGTGATCTCTTTTTTTGTGCAAAATGAATGGAGAATTTTTTTTCTTTTTCTTTTTAAAACAATTGCTTGTATTATTATACGGTAACATGTCTCTCCAATGATATATTTTCTCATGAAAAATATTTTCTTAAACAGAGTGTAGTAGTTTAAATTTAACTAATGTAAGATGCTTTAACTAAGTCATAAATTAGTTTTTGATCTATTCATTTATATAATAACATAAAAAGTTTGGTATCGCATGCAAATCTTTTTATAATATCCTCGTGTATGATCGAAAAGTCGGTCAAATAATAAATTAAAGTAATACTTTGTCCCTAAAGAAAGTGTTGTTAGTTGTACACCACTATTAAAAAACCAAATGCACTATTTAAAATATCACTTAAATTGCCTCTAAAATTAAAAAATAAATCGGAAATTATTTTCTGTACCATTGAAAATGATGTTGATGGATTCAAAAATCCAAATCAAATGACTTTGTTTTTAATGTTTTCCTTTTTTTTTTCAAATATATCTTTTTCTATTTTTAATAGTTAAAGCTAGTCTTTCAGGATATAAAAAAATAAAATGCGAGTGTATTAAACGTTATATTGTGAAAATTAAGAATTGGATAGTTTTTAGAATATATATATATATATATATAGGGAGCGGATCCAGTGAGAAAACTCTTAACGTGAGAAAATGAGAAAGATGTTTGATTGCATTCACGACATTGCTTGATTGTATTCAGGTCGTTGCTTGATTGTGCTTTAATTGTTGTTTGATTATTTTGTTGCTTTATTGCGTTTTAGTTGTTGCTTAAATCAATATCAACCATTTATTTTTTTAGATCTGATGGATATGATTCATTCTTTTTTCTCACGGGGGAATTTTTTTTTACATGATCCTCTTGTGAGAAAAAAGAATAAATCATCTCCATTAGATCTAAATAAATCAATGGTTGATATGCAATCAAGCAACAATTAAAACACAATCAAGCAATTACTTGATGGTGTTTTAGTTGTTGCTTGATTATTGTGTTGCTTGATTGTGTTTGATTTGTTGCTTGATTTTATATCAACCATTGATTTATTAATATCTGATGGATATGATTCATTCTTTTTTCTCACAGTGGACTTCTTCTTACCTGATCCACTCCATATATATATATATATATATATATATATATATATATATGTGTGTGTGTGTGTGATTTTTGTAAAAATCTCCGCTTGAAGCTGCTTAGGTCCCGCCTAGGTGTTAAGTGGTTCTTAGTCGAACCAAAAGCCCTCAAATCTCAGTGTCTTGTTAGACAGTTTGACAAGTAATCTGTGTTTAACCACTGCCTAACCAACCTAGACATTAATTTAGGTGACTGACTAAGCGGGTTAGACGTCGCCTAGTCAGTTCAACTGCCTTATCTTTTTATATTTTTCTAAAAAGTTTAATTATAATATTAAATTTTATTTATTGATATATATATATATTATAAATTTTAAATATATAAAATTAACTTATTAATTAATACGGCTTAAAAAATACCTAGGCCTACCTAAACTGCCTAGAAACTAGGCCCAACCTGAACATTCCATTAAGACCTAATAATTTTACAATTATAAAAAATGTTGGTGACAGATCTGTAGCAGCTGAAATCTGCATGGAATTGTTTAGCCCTGTAGCTGTTCACCCTGAACTTGCAGTGAATGGTGTTGAAGTTTTCATGAATGCAAGTGGAAGCATTCATCTTCTACAGAAGATGGGCCGCCGTCTTGGTGCCATCACCGCTGCCATGGCTGCTCGTGGAGGAGTTTACCTCTATAGTAATCATTTGGGGTGTGATGGTTCCCGTGTTTATTATGGTAATACATATTCACAAATAAAGTTTATTCAAGATTCAAATAAATATTATATATAGAGAGAGTAAATCCCGTATTAATAACTTATTTTGTATTGAATATATAGAATTGAATCTACACACTACACTCTTCTTGATCTTGTACACTCAATCAATGGTCCAAATTAAAATTTTAAACAGTCTCATGCTTTTCTTTTTTTTTTTCTTTTTTCTTTTTTGATTATATTTTAAGATTGAAATACTTTTTTGTTATACATATTATGCTTAGGCAAACTATGCTTTATTTTTAATAATCAATTTTTTTAACTCAAACATTGATGCGATCAATTTAAGAAGTTAAAATTTAATTTTATATAACATAAACTTTATTTTTTTTCATTGAATTTCACTCTATGTATATATGCAGATGGATGCTCTTGTATAGTTGTGAATGGAGAAGTGGTTGCCCATGGCCAACAATTCTCATTGAAAGATGTGGATATGGTGGTTGCTCAAGTAGACCTAGATACGGTCTGCACCTTACTTATCAATCAATCTACTCTCCTCTATCATATTTTTCATTACTATCAAATTAATTATTTAATTATTAATCTTTTATTCAATATTTCAGGATATGCCGATCAATTTATATTTTCTTAATTAAGGTATAACAATTTTTTAAAGTGTAATCTGACAACTTTAGAAGTTGACAGATGAACCAATTTTAAAAATCAGAATGCCTCGTTCAATTCATCAAAAGTATAATATGCTATTATTATATTGTTAGAATAGTAAAAATAGTCAAATTAACATTTTTACCTATTTTTTATCTATCGATCTTGAATATATATATATATATATATATATATTCATATTCTTCTTAAACTTCAATATATTATTCTTTAGATTAGTTTTTAGGGATAAGGGTCATTTAGACCCTCCGACTATTCTGGCAGGAACACATTAGCCCCTCTTTGATTATTTAGCTCAATTACACCCTTTGACTATTAAAAATGATTCAATTTACCCCTTTATCTTTTATAATGACTGTTATATCCTTACTAACACATATTTGATAGTTTATTTTAATTAGTGAATTTGTGTTTTTGATCAATTATTTTGAGCTAATATTTTGTAATTTTATAAATGGAAATACTTAATATAATAAAATAAATTAAAGACAATACATTTATTTATATTTTTGTTTATCTCTATTGAACTACTCTCTTCTTAATATTTATTTCATGAGGATAAAATTAAATAAATAGGTAAAATAGGCTACATAATTTATAAAAATAAAACTTAAAACATCTTATGTCATATCGGAAATTGCTCATAAATAAAACTAATTGGACTTATTATTTCGAATAAAACTTTTTTTTAGAGTTGATATGTAACTTTAAAATACGATTAGTATGTTTTTCTTAATTTAATCTTATTGTCTCTCAAATTGATCATTCAAAATATAAATGACACAAAATAACGTTTTAAAATTATCTATATGAATAATATAGCTTATGTACATTTTATTAAACTAAATTATATAATTTAGATTATATATACTATAATTTTTTATTCAACTAAATTACATAATTTAGCTTAATTAAAATATAATTTAGTTTAATTTGTATTTTTGATTTAGTATAAATATAGGTTTTTGAATCCTTTTTATCATGGCGGAGCCATAATTTTGATTTTAATATTGTAGGGGATCAATATATTTATATGAATATTAAGAGATATTTATATGAATTTATAGTTTAGATATATATATTGTACTTCTATTAAACTAAAAGATTTATTCGAAGTAATAAGCCCAACTTTATTTTTGTGTGTCTTAATGAAAATAAACTATAAAGATAGATTATGGAAAATTATTAAGTAGCAAGTATTAAGAAGAGAGTAGTTTAATGGAGATAAATAAAAATATACAAAAATTTTATTGTCTTTAATTTATTTTATTATCTTAAGTATTTTCATTTATAAAAATAAAAAATATAAATTGAAAAATAATAGATTAAAACACAAGTTCATTAATTAAAATGAACTGTTGAATATGTGTTCTACTTAGTAAGGGTATAACAGTCATTATAAAAAAATAAAGGGTTAAATTGAACCATTTTTAATAGTTAAAAGGTGTAAGTGAACCAAATAGTCAGCGAGGGGCTAATTTAATCCTACCTAAATAATCGGAGGGTCAAATTGACCCTTATCCCTAGTTTTTATCATTGTTAATGTTGAGTAAGGCTAAACCCCGTTAAATTTTATATATTAATTTAGAGTGGGAACAGAAATATTTCTGATTTCTTTAAAAGGAAATACGCTAGTATATATTAGTAATTGTTGAATAAAGTATATTATGATGTTGAGTAAGGCTAAACCCCACTAGAGTATGTTATTAAAAATTTAAAATCAATATATTAAATAGAGAATTAAGTATAAGTTGCAATCCGACATGGACCTTTATCACATGATCTACATCAGTCTCTCTCTTCCATTAAGTTTTGATTTGGAGTGGCAGGTGGGGAGAGTGAGAGACTCAAACTCTAGCTATCGAGAACAAGCAAGTTGCAAAACCAAAATCTCATCAGTTTTTGTACCTATCAGACTCTGTCACTCTTCCATCCTCCCAAACTTGCTTTCCACTCCGATGAAGGTACGCGTGCATGTCTGGATCTTACGTTAACGACCGTGATTGTATTTGTTAATGATTGGAGATTTCTAGGTGGAGTGCCCCCCACGGGAAGAAGAGATAGCCATGGGAGCAGCTTGCTGGCTGTGGAATTATTTGAGACGAAGCGGCGCTTCGGGTTTTCTGCTCCCACTCTCTGGTGGAGTCGGTAGTTCTTCCGTTGCTGCCATTGTTGGTTGTATGTGTCAGCTTGTCTTAAAAGGTTAGTATTCTTTTTCTTTTTAATTAAAGAAATCTAAACATTAACATATAATTTAGTGATATAAGAAAGTTTAGGATATTTTTAATAGTGAAGGGTATTTTTAGTTGACAAAATAAAGCACTACCGTATAATTCGAAAAAAAAAATAAAATATTACAATATTTTTCATAATTGATGAATATTTTTCATAGTTTACCTTTTTAAATAACTAGTAATTAGATTCAAACAATGACATAAATTTTAAAATAAATCTAAATTGGGGATATGATTTTCTTTTTTAAACAGAATACATTAATTTAAATTTCACTTTAAGTCTCTATTATATTTCAAATTCATAATTATTTAATGAACACAAAATTTTTTGTAACGCCCCCCACTGACCTTCCCAATTTGAGGTCGCGTTACATTGATGTTTCAGGTTTTGTCAACACTTCTTTACTCAATAATAAATAAGCGGAAGAATTTAGTAATAAAAGAGATTTATAAATAACAGTAAATCGTACTTCGAGTCATGAGTTTAAGTTGAAACATTTAAACAGTACACAAGTCTGGGAAGGAAAGATCAGAGAGTGTAACAGCGTGTGTGATGCGTGATGGAGATATGCATATGGAGATGCATATCTCAGGATCTGTAAGTTTAAACAAAATATAAGCTGCTCTGTTTACACCTCCGCTCGCCATCCATGCCGCTTAACCTGCGTATTTTAGAAATAATACGAGGGGCTGAGTACTAATGTACCCAATGGAAAACATGCCCGAAAACATACATTATATAGAAGACATGTTATGCGACTCACACAGATAGACACGGGGTTTTGTTAAAAGGAACCGTGCTATCTAAAACATTTTATTTTTATGCGCATCTAAGTATGTTATTATATCTGTTATCAAAGTTGTAACTGGAAGCTGGTCCACTTCCAAGTTACGATGATTAGTTAGGAATGATTCAACATTCATCTTACTATCATCTAAGTGCACAATCTCGGTACATTCTTCGAGATCCGATTGCATTCTGTCATTCACTTCCTCACAAACTTACAATCTCATCACATCAACCAAACTTTCATACCAAGGCATCAAACCTTCACGATTAATAAGAGTAGCGCATGTACTAGCATTATATGGTTCTTATCTTATCAATAACTCTCTGTTATTAGCTTTCAACAGAGGACAGATACAATAGCACAAAAACATGCATAGCAGTTCTCAATTTAAAATAAAGCAGTTTTACACGTTTTGGAAAATAAAAACACACATTTGTTTTTTATACTGAAATAGTTTCCCACCTCGTTATCAGCTTTAGCTTAGATGTTTCTTGCTAGAATGAGCTCAACCAGTCCTTGCTTTCAAATTCCTACAATCAAATAGGGTTCTCGAGTCAGTACGATATATCTAGGACAATATATCTTAATCGTAAATAAACAAGACTTGAAAGAACTAGGATTGAACAACAAATCATAACACTTCAAGCTTCTGTGTCGACCGACAGGGATCTGTGTCGGTCGACACAGCCCTGGTCGACACAGGTTCAAATCGGTCGACACACCTTGGCCGACATGGCTATGTCGACTGCTCCTGTCGATTGACACGAATTATGTCGATCGACATACCATCTTTCGACTTCCATGTCGACGGCTTTGTGTCGGTCGACACAAGTGTGTCGACACGCCGGTCGACTGGCCTCCATGTCGATCGACACGAATTGTGTCGATCGACACACGCGGTCGATTCGCATCCTTCGGCCAAACCCTGTGTCGGTCGACACACTACTGTGTCGATCGACACAGGTCATCTCCTTCGCGAGTTCGCCGGAGCTGAACCTGCAACTCGCCGTTTCTCGCGATTCCTCCGGCCGATTTCACATGCAATTGTATATTCGAACTCCCCAGACTACAAGGAACAAGACTAAACCCACAAAACACCAAAATTCGAGGAAAAACGGAGACATGAAATACCTCGTCGGAGATCCTCCGTTCACGACGGCGGTCGCGATTTCCGGCGTCCAAATCGAGGTTTCTCAACGTCCGTAGACTCCCTACAACCTCAGGAACACGACTCAATCGTTAGAATACCGATTACTGGCCGGAAAAACGAGATTTACGAATTAAAACACAAAATCCCAACTTTAAACCCACCTCAACTTCTCTCTTCAATATCTCGGTCGTTACTCGTCCTCTCGGAGCCCACGAGTACTCAAATCGAAGCTCGGAGCGAGAGCTATTGAATGGTGGTGGTGGCTTGCTCGGTGGTGGTCGGAGGCGACCGGAAACTGGCCGGAAAGTTTGCTGACGGGTTTGGGTGAAGGGGAAGGGGTTTGCTCTCACTATTTCTCTCTCTAGAATATAATATAAGCTGAAAGAAAAAGCTTATATTATGATTTCTCTTCCTATTTATACTTCTTCTCCATCATATAATATAATATCATACTTATGAATCTAATTATGTTCATAATTCAATATAGTTCATAGGATAATTTATCCTTCATTCCACCTTATAATATAACCAATCTATTTTCATGAATTTCACAATATTCATGAATTCACCATTTCTTGTATACTTTCATCAACCAAATCTTGATAAATTCTCCAATTAATGATATAACTAAACTCATTATTTGTATAATTCCCTTCCAACTTCATATTAATAATTAAATCCTTAGTTCAACTCATGAAATAAATACACTAATTCGGAAATAACCCACTTCATGTAACTCAAAAATCGTAATTGGTCAATTAATACGCGAGGTATTACATCCCCTCACCCTTATAAAATTTTTGTCCCGAAAATTACAAAGCTTCGAAAAGCTCGGGGTATCTCTCTTTCATTTTGTCCTCTAGCTCCCAGGTTACTTCTTCATGCCCATGGTGACTCCAAAGCACTTTAACGAGCGATATGGACTTATTTCTGAGCTCTTGATTCTTGCGGTCTAGTATAGCCTCTGGCTGCTCTTCAGACTGTAGATCCGGGCTTAAGATCACTTCTTCCTGAAAAATCACGTGCTTAGGGTCATACACGTACTTTCTCAGCTGAGATACATGAAACACGTTATGAATGTTGTCCATGCTCGGGGGTAGAGCTAATCTGTGTGCTACTGGACCAATACGCTCTAGAATCTCATATGGTCCCACATAGCACGGTCTCAGTTTTCCTTTTACCCCGAAGCGTATTATTCCTTTGGAAGGTGAAACTTTTAGGAATACCTTGTCCCCCACTTCAAAACGTAATTCAGCCCTCCTCGAGTCGGCATAGGACTTCTGCCTACTTTGCACTTCCTTAATTCTCTCTCTGATTTGCCGGACTATTTCGATCATTTCGCTTACCGTGTCCGATCCAACAACCTTTCGTTCTCCTACCTCATCCCAGTATAGAGGCGAACGACACTTCTTCCCATACAAGGCCTCGTAAGGAGCCATTCCGATTGTTGCTTGATAGCTATTATTGTAGGCAAATTCAATCAAAGGCAAAATCGGCTCCCAACTGCTTCCTCGGTCTAAGACCACTGTTCTCAGCATGTCCTCGAGAGTCTGGATGGTTCGTTCAGATTGACCATCTGATTGAGGGTGAAATGCCGTGCTGAAATTCAAGCGGGTCCCCAATTCTTGTTGTAGACTCATCCAAAATCGAGATGTGAATTTCGCATCTCTGTCAGACGTAATAGAATTTGGCACTCCATGCAGTCTGACTATTTCTCGGACATATATCTGTGCTAGCTTATCTGAACCGTAGTTTACCTTAATCGGTAAAAAGTGAGCGCTCTTAGTTAGACGATCTACGATAACCCATATCACCGTATTTCCTTTCTGTGACCTTGGTAACCCCGTTACGAAGTCCATGGTGATATGTTCCCATTTCCACTCAGGGATGTCTAACGGCTGTAACTACCCATACGACCGTTGATGTAACGCCTTAACTTGCTGACATATCAAACATCTCTCCACATATAAGGCTACATCTTTCTTCATACCATCCCACCAGTACTTAGTCTTCAGATCTTGATACATCTTAGTACTTCCTGGGTGAGCGGTATACGGCGTATCATGTGCTTCACTTAATATCTCATCTCTCAACTCTTCGTTGTTTGGCACCAAAATCTTGTCTCGAAACAGCAATGTACTGTCAGGTGCTTCCCGGTATTCTCCCACTGGCTTAACCCTCAGTTTCTGGCGCAATCTCTCAATCTCTGCGTCTTTCTTCTGTGCCTCAAGAATTCTCTTTCTCAAATCTGATACTACTGTCAAAACTGCCAAATCACATCTCTTCCTCTCTGAGGGTGATATTACTTCCAGGTTGAGTCTTTCAAACTCTCTGATTAATTTGGTTTCTCTCGTAAGCATGCAGCCTAAATGTGCTTCTCCCTTCCGACTCAGGGCATCTGCTACCGAATTTGCTTTTCCCGGGTGATAATTGATCGTCAAGTCGTAGTCATTTACGAGTTCTAACCACCTTCTCTGCCTCATATTCAAGTTCTTTTGTTCGAAAAAGTACTTCAAACTCTTGTGATCTGTGAATATGGCACACTTCACTCCATAGAGATAGTGTCTCCAGATTTTCAGCGCGTGGATTACGTCTGCTAACTCTAAATCGTGAGTCGGGTAATTCACCTCATGCGGCCTTAACTGTCTTGATGCGTAAGCTATCACCTTACCGTCCTGCATCAATACACAACCTAGCCCATTCTTCGAGGCGTCAGTGTAAACCTCAAAGTTCTTATCTGCTTCTGGCACTGCTAAGACTGGCGCAGTTGTTAGTAGCTATTTCAGCTTCTGAAAGCTCTCCTCACATTCTTCAGACCAAACAAATTTTACGCCTTTCTGCAATAATTGAGTCATCGGCCTCGCAATCTTTGAGAAACCCTCAATGAATCTCCGGTAATAACCTGCTAGACCCAGAAAACTACGAATCTCATTCGGCGTAGTTGGTGATTTCCAGTCCGTCACTGTCTGGATCTTGGCTGGATCTACCTTGATTCCATCAGCCGACACGATGTGACCCAGAAACGTCACTTCCCTCAGCCAGAACTCACACTTGCTGAATTTGGCATACAACTTCTACTCCCTCAAGGTTTGCAACACAGTTCTCAAATGTTGCTCATGCTCCACTTCACTCTTTGAATATATCAAAATGTCATCGATGAATACCAGTACAAAGTCATCGAGATATGGATGGAATACTCGATTCACCAAATCCATGAACACAGTTGGAGCATTTGTCAACCCAAACGACATTACTACAAATTCATAATGACCGTACCTAGTCCTAAATGTCGTCTTCGAAATGTCCTCCTTCCGAATCCTCAACTGATGGTACCCTGATCGAAGATCGATCTTAGAGAACACCTTTGCTCCACAAAGCTGATCAAAAAGGTCATCGATTCTTGGTAACGGGTATCTGTTCTTCAGTGTCACTTTGTTCAGCTCTCGGTAATCAATGCACATACGCATTGACCCATCCTTCTTTTTCACAAATAAAATCGGTGTACCCCATGGTGACACACTAGGATGGATATAGCCCATATTTAACAGTTCTTGAAGTTGAACTTTTAGTTCTTGCAATTCCTTCGGAGCCATGCGATACGGCGCTTTAGAAATTGGTGCCGCACCCGGTTCCTTGTCAATGGTGAACTCCACCTGTCTGTCCGGTGGTAATCCTGAAAGTTCCTTTGGAAACACATCCTCAAATTCCCTTACAATCGGTACATCCTGCACCGTTAGTTCGGGTTTCTCTTCTCCTTCTAAATAAACCAGGAAGGCTTGATTCTCTGCTTTACACATCAACTTCGTTGCTTGAATTGCAGAGATTACTGGCACTCTCTGTCTCCTCTGAAATCCATGCACAAATGCTTCCTCCTTCCCTTGCTGCGGAATGATCACTCGTCTCTCGTAACATAAGATCGTTGCCTTATTCTCCGACAACCAATCCATTCCTAGGATTATATCTACATCGTGGATGTCTAGCACATTCAGCTCTGCTACTTGAATCTCATTTCCATCAAGCTTGATTCTCAAGTCTCGGCATGCTAAGGTAGAAATAGTGGTTTCTCCTGAAGGTATTGCCATCGTCTTGATTACCATCCAGAGCATAGGCTCGGGCTCTCCTTGGCTGTCCATCACCTCCCTGTTGGTTGCCCTCTTGGTTCCGAGGTGGAGCTTGGTAGCCTTGTCGACCGCCTCCACGGTTTCTGACATTGCCTCTCCACGGCTGGCAATGTCCTCGGATAGCCCTCAGTTGTTGGTTCACCGGCCTCTAGTAGTTCGGGCAATTTCCTCCCCTTGCCTGAGGTGTGGCGCACGGATGAGCATAGTGTCCAAGCCCGTTGCAGTTAAAGCATCTCACCTCCCCTCGTCGGCATTCACCCAGGTGTCTCTTCCCGCATGCCTGACAGTGCTGCAGACCTATATCTCTCTGGTCACGCCTCGGAAATGGCTGGGGATTGTTCTTTTGGAAGTTCTGATTGCCGTATCTCCCTTGGAGATTCTGAGGTCTACCCTGATCTTGGCGCTTTTGGCTGCCTTGCCCTTGTACAAATTGCCTTGGCGGCTCTTCCCACTTCCTTTTCTGAATCGGAGCTGGGGTCTGTGCCTCTTGTGCTCCCCATTCTGGCAGTCTCTTCATGTTCCTGGACGCCTCAATGTCCAGAGCATTGCTCAACAATTCTTGGTAACTCAGTCCTTTCATAGTTTCCAGCTGTGTGCGGATCTCCTCACATAACCCATCCCTGAACTTTTCTGCCATCTTTTGCGGCGTGTCCGCCAGATGCGGAGCCATCTGGAGTAACTCACCAAACTTGGTGTCATACTCCTCTACTGTCAACTTTCCTTGCTCAAATAAGAAGAATTCTACCGCCTTCTCCTTCCGATACTATTTTGGCACATACTTTTCAAACAAGGCCTCCTTAAACCTTTCCCAACTCAGATGGTCTCTCTCTGCCGGTGAATCTGACTTCACATACGTCTCCCACCAACGGTCTGCTTTCCCCTTCAGTTGATAAGACATGCAATTGATCTTTTCTTCTTCTGAACACCGCATGTGCTTAAAGATCTTTTCAAGCTCTCGCACCCAGTCCTTTGCAGCTGCTGGACCTCCTGTTCCATCAAAAGTGGGAGGCTGCTGCTTCCTGAAGGTTTCCACCCATTTTACCGAAGAAATCTCAGGTGCGAACCCATGTGGTGGTGGGAACTGACCATGTTGGTTAGCTGGGCCTTCTTCATCGGAGATGATCTCATACTCCTCGTATCCTTGGTTGATTGGGACCTCCTCCCAGTTTGGATTTTCGTATTCAGGTTGTGGAATAGCTCTCCCACGACCTCTACCCTGCTGACCTCAGCCTCTACCTCGTCCACAGCCTCTGCCTCTGCCACGACCTCTTCCCCTTCCTTGATCGATAAACTCCATTATCTTCAATGCAAAACAACACTGAATTAATAATTCCATAACATCCTCACATAATAATATTCATGATATCCTGGAACCACGCCATCCATTCACTACTCACTCAAAACTTGTAAACAATCAACACCACATTCAAAATCCAAAATGTTCCATACAGTAATCATCAAGTACTTCAACCAGTCTCACACGTTACAAATCCAGTTACAACCTAGAATACAAGTTCCAACAATAATAAAGTTCAGCAACGATTAAATCTCAGTCTTTGTCCCGAACATGATCATAAATAGAGTGCAATAAGCAGTAATGAAATGTCCAAATCCCAATAGAAAAACTAGCAATAAGCTCGTACAACTCTCACACGGATCCCTCGGGTGGATCCTGTTGGAATTGTATACATAAAAGCATTATGATTGGTATATTAGG
>JAPKLW010000057.1:7182-24345 GCA_026898455.1 Plectranthus barbatus | reverse complement strand
CATCGTTTTGATCGATTCCAGATCCAGATCTGCACCATCTTCATTGCTATCATCGATCTAGATCTGTAGATCAGTCATTGGAGTTTCAGGTATTCCTTTGAATCTACGAATTAAATTAAATAGGAGCATGCATAGGGCATTCACTGTTTGTCATGATATTTATTTTGATATCCATAAATCGAATCCGGAGTTTTAATAAATGGCGATTCATGTCGCCTATTGTAGACTCAGTTCCTACAGATCCTCCTCCTCATCGTCATCCTCCTTCTTCATCGGCATCTTACCTCTGTCCCGAGCTGTCATCCTCCTCCCTAGGCTGCTCTCAGTATCGCTGGATAGACAGATAGGTGCCTGCCTTGTCCCCTGACCTATAAGTAATCCCATAACCTACGAACATGTCCTCGTACCCGCTAGTGGTCTGCCTCGGCCACATCTCGGCACCATCCAAACCATAATCATGTACCTGGTTGGCCCCGCTAGGCCCTCCCAAATCGTGTTGCGGCTGCTGCACTGGTGGTACAGGTGTATCCTGACATCCATATAGCAGAGTCGGGTCCTGCTGCGGTGGTGGATACTAGACTGAAGCTGAGGAGAAATCACACCACGCGTAAGGATCATACGCTCCTCCCTGCTATAATCCATGCTGGGGTGACGCATAAGCCGCTACGAGCAAGCTCGATGTAGGGCGTATCCTCGTACGTGACGTGGATGCAGGTGCATCTAGTGCCGTAGGTGGTGCTGGCGGTAAAGATGGTGTCCACTGCGGCGACGACTGCTGCAATGCTACCTGGTAGTCAACATACCCGGAGTATCCTACAGGGTCGAAGTGAGGTCCAACTGATCCTACCGATCGGTGCTCGGATGGTACTACCATCTGTGTTATAGATGATGAGGCGGGTCTAGGCCTCGTCTGCAGTGCCTCACCTGTCGCTGACGCCTGCGTGCTCCATGAAGATGTCGGCGATACTCCCTCAGCTAAAACTGCCTCCTGAAGGAGCGCGACCATGAAGGTCTGGAAGCTCCCTCGAGTACCTGTCCGCTGGTTACGGTGAACTCTAGCTAACTCTAGTGTACGAGTAGTCCATCTCGATGGCATCAGCTCCGCGGTCCTCTCCATAGCCTCTGCATCCGTGATGCCCTGTCCTCTCGCCTGTCTCCAGAAATTCCAGTGTTCTAACAACGTGTTAGTCAAATTGTCCTCCTCAAATGGTGGGGCACTCCTAAAACGAAACGCTGCGCTCTTAGGGTCCATCTGTCATAACAACAACGTTAAACGATTAGTCCAAGGTCATAAATAATATCAATACGTAACTCTGTGTCTCGGGCCGACTGCCGGCCTCCGATACACTATGCCGAGGGCTCTAACGAATCCTCGCGCTAAAACACACTCACTCGAGTCTTGACTAACGTGCCAGGCTCCTTGTGCATTCTGCACACTTAACCAACTACTGGATTTTCCTGTTAAATGAAATTTTTAATTTCACAACATAAGGTCAAGTTCTAAGTTCAATAGTTAGCTTCTTCGTTCTTACATCGTTATACTACAGCTCATTTCGTCTAGCACATCTATAGCCATAATATCAAGGTTAACTGCTTGCATTAAATTTCAAATTCACCAACAACCAAGCTCAACTCACATTTTCTAAAAAGGGGGTCACCTCACGGGTGCCGAATATAAATCACTTTCAACCTTTTTGGAAATAACAAACTTTCTCAAAATTTTACAACTTTCATAATTCAAATACTTCCTCGACTCAACACTTCGAAATCATTATACCACAATCAGTGTTAGCACTCTAGCTTACACAAAATCAATCCATTTGAATCAACTCAACTTCCTTGTTTCACCCAGAAATACCAATTTATTTCCTTTCTCAAAACAATTCAGAAATATTTACACTGTTTTCAGGATATTCAAATCATACTTAAATTGCAAGTAGGGGAAACTTTTAAATCTTAATTTATAAAGCTTTTAAACGTACCTCAGGTGGCGCAGGATGGAGTAGGGTGTAAACATGAGCGAGCATTTCTCACAACTTTTAAAAATTTTAAACACATCTAAGACTCGAAGTTTCAAAATACATGAAATTATTTAAAGATTTCAAAACTCAAGCTCTGATACCACCTGTGTAACGCCCCCAACTGACCTTCCCAATTTGAGGTCGTGTTACATTGATGTTTCAGGTTTTGTCAACACTTCTTTACTCAATAATAAATAAGCGGAAGAATTTAGTAATAAAAGAGATTTATAAATAACAGTAAATCGTACTTCGAGTCATGAGTTTAAGTTGAAACATTTAAACAGTACACAAGTCTGGGAAGGAAAGATCAGAGAGTGTAGCAGCGTGTGTGATGCGTGATGGAGATATGCATATGGAGATGCATATCTCAGGATCTGTAAGTTTAAACAAAATATAAGCTGCTCTGTTTACACCTCCGCTCGCCATCCATGCCGTTTAACCTGCGTATTTTAGAAATAATACGAGGGGCTGAGTACTAATGTACCCAATGGAAAACATGCCCGAAAACATACATTATATAGGAGACATGCTATGCAACTCACACAGATAGACACGGGGTTTTGTTAAAAGGAACCGTGCTATCTAAAACATTTTATTTTTATGCGCATCTAAGTATGTTATTATATCTGTTATCAAAGTTGTAACTGGAAGCTGGCCCACTTCCAAGTTACGATGATTAGTTAGGAATGATTCAACATTCATCTTACTATCATCTAAGTGCACAATCTCGGTACATTCTTCGAGATCCGATCACATTCTGTCATTCACTTCCTCACAAACTTACAATATCATCACATCAACCAAACTTTCATACCAAGGCATCAAACCTTCACGATTAATAAGAGTAGCGCATGTACTAGCATTACATGGTTCTTGTCTTATCGATAACTCTCGGTTATTAGCTTTCAACAGAGGACAGATATAATAGCACAAAAACATGCATAGCAGTTCTCAATTTAAAATAAAGCAGTTTTACACGTTTTGGAAAATAAAAACACACATTTGTTTTTTATACTGAAATAGTTTCTCACCTCATTATCAGCTTTAGTTTAGATGTTTCTTGCTAGAATGAGCTCAACCAGTCCTTGCTTTCAAATTCCTACAATCAAATAGGGTTCTCGAGTCAGTACGATATATGAAGGATAATATATCTTAATCGTAAATAAACAAGACTTGAAAGAACTAGGATTGAGCAACAAATCATAACACTTCAAGCCTCTGTGTCGACCGACAGGGATCTGTGTCGGTCGACACAGCCCTGGTCGACACAGGTTCAAATCGGTCAACACACCTTGGTCGACATGGCTATGTCGACTGCTCCTGTCGATCGATACGAATTATGTCGATCGACATACCTTCTTTCGACTTCCATGTCGACGGCTTTGTGTCGGTCGACACAAGTGTGTCGACACGCCGGTCGACTGGCCTCCATGTCGATCGACATGAATTGTGTCGATCGACACACGCGGTCGATTCGCATCCTTCGGCCGAACCCTGTGTCGGTCGACACACTACTGTGTCGATCGACACAGGTCATCTCCTTCGCGAGTTCGCCGGAGCTGCACCTGCAACTCGCTGTTTCTCGCGATTATTCCGGCCGATTTCACATTCAATTGTATATTCGAACTCCCCAGACTACAAGGAACAAGACTAAACCCACAAAACACCAAAATTCGAGGAAAAACGGAGACATGAAATACCTCGCCGGAGATCCTCCGTTCACGGCGGCGGTCGCGATTTTCGGCGTCCAAATCGAGGTTTCTCAACGTCCGTAGACTCCCTACAACCTCAGGAACATGACTCAATCGTTAGAATACCGATTACTGGCTGGAAAAACGAGATTTACGAATTAAAACACAAAATCGCAACTGAAAACCCACCTCAACTTCTCTCTTCATTATCTCGGCCGTTACTCGTCCTCTCGGAGCCCACGAGTACTCAAATCGAAGCTCAGAGCGAGAGCTATCGAATGGTGGTGGTGGCTCGCTCGGTGGTGGTAGGAGGCGACCGGAAACTGGCCGGAAAGTTTGCTGACGGGTTTGGGTGAAGGGGAAGGGGTTTTCTCTCACTATTTCTCTCTCTAGAATATAATATAAGCTGAAAAAAGCTTATATTATGATTTCTCTTCCTATTTATACTTCTTCTCCATCATATAATATAATATCATACTTATGAATCTAATTATGTTCATAATTCAATATAGTTCATAGGATAATTTATCCTTCATTCCACCTTATAATATAACCAATCTATTTTCATGAATTTCACAATATTCATGAATTCACCCTTTCTTGTATACTTTCATCAACCAAATCTTGATAAATTCTCCAATTAATGATATAACTAAACTCATTATTTGTATAATTCCCTTCCAACTTCATATTAATAATTAAATCCTTAGTTCAACTCATGAAATAAATACACTAATTTGGAAATAACCCACTTCATGTAACTCAAAAATCGTAATTGGTCAATTAATACACGAGGTAATACATTTTTTACCCACTTACACCCCAATTACGCACAAAAAATATTTTTATCTATCTACCATGACACAAATTTTGATTTCAGAAATTGCAAATGGGGATGAACAAGTGAAAGCTGATGCCATAAGAATTGGTAACTACAATGATGGACGATTTCCCACAGACGCCAAAGAATTCACAAATCGGATTTTCTACACAGTTTTCATGGGATCCCAAAACAAGTCAGTTTTCGATAAATTCAAATTATTTATGAATTACTCAAATATTAACTCAATAAAAATTATAAGCTCAAATTGTTTAGTGAATATATAGATGTTGAATACTAGTATTAATAACAGACATCACTGTATAATTTATTAAGTAAATATATTGAATATAAATTAAAGGAGTAGATAAATATGTTCATTAAATAGCTTAATTTAAAATATATAATTATAGACTTTGTATTATTATTATGCTTCAAGAATACATGCATAATTTCTTGATCCAAGATTTCAATTCTTCTGTGGTTAAATAATAACATATAGTTTTATGCAGCTAAGGTTAGAATGTGGAAGAAAGAAGCATTTTCACCACTCTATTAGCCAATCAATTAATTTCCACTTAATTTCTCTCATAGCATGTCATTTCAACTAAGGAATAGGAGTCCCGGAAAAGCCATTTATTTGTTCACAATATCTGTCTGTAATTTGACCCAATAAATTTAAATAAATAGGTTGTAAAATGCGACCAAATCAGCCGGCTAATCAGCGTATAAGTACTAATCTCAATATCTAAATTCGAGACTAAGAATCGAGCAGACAGGAATTGAGTGTGTTAGATAGTGTAAGATATATTCAAATCTTTATATATCTTTTGTTTCCATATCTTTTTTTGTACTCTATAAATATGTACACATAAATCAATTTTAATCAAGTGAAATAAATTTTATTTGATTATCACATGGTATCAGCCAAATCTCTTGGCAAACCCTAAAATTTTTTCCGGCCGTCCTTCGTCTCTCTCGACCATGGCTGCCGAGGGTAGCATCCCTTCGCTCCCTCTTTCTACGATGATACATATGGTAAACATCAAACTCATTTCCACCAAATTTTTGCTATGGCATGCCCAGATCGAACCCCTACTCATAACTCAGGGTTTTCTTCCGCATCTGGATGGTTCCTCTCCGTGTCCCTCGCGCACAATTCAGACCGCCGCCGGACAGCCTACGCCGAACCCTGACTTTGCTTCTTGGTATTCTCGGGATCAACTGATTAGGCTCTTTCTTGTTTCCACTCTTATGGAGGAATCCATGGCCGTAGTAATTGGTTGTCAATCATCGCGCGATGTCTGGACTTCTTTGACTCGCGCCTACAACCATGCTTCGAAGGCTCGCGAGCTTAGCCTGAAGGACGATCTTCTCTCCGTCAAGCGTGGGGATCTTTCAGTTGCAGATTATGGCCAATGTTTTAAAATGATTTGTGACAAGCTCGCTGCCATCGGTCGTTCAATTGATTCGACTGATAAGTCTCATTGTTTCTTGCGTGGTTTGGGGCCTGCTTTTTCGACATTCACTACTGCGCAACTTGCTCAGGAGCCGCTCGCTTCATTCGACACGCTCCTTGCGCGCACTGAGAGTCACGAGCTCTTCCAACGCTTGTCTGATACTTTGCCGTTGTCCGCTTCAGTTGCCTTCTATGCTGCTCCAAAAGCCGGCGCGAAGAGCTCGTCCCAGCCGCAGTGTCGTTCGAAGAAAAATAAAGGGAAAGGTCGTCATCCTCCGTGGTGTTATTTCTGCCGCGAAGAGAATCACGACGCTTGGGACTGCCCTCGCCGCTTTGACCGCTCTTTTACTCGGCCTTCTCGCTCGTCTCCAACAGCCAACTTGGCCGAAGCACTCCCATCCAGTTTCTCCATATCGCAGCCCAATGTGTCGGACTGGTATTTAGACACCGGGGCTTCTGCTCATATCACCTCCGACGCCTCTCAGCTCGATGATATTACTGATTATTCTGGATCTGATCGTTTCACCATGGGTAATGGTGATCAACTTCCTATCACGCATACTGGTTCTTTTATTTTTTCTAACAATCTTTATTTACGTGATGTCCTTGTTGTACCCGGCATGACTAAAGATCTCTTATCTGTTAGTAAGCTGACCAGGGATTTACCAGTTCACGTTCTGTTCACTGACTCTTCCCTTCGTGTTCAGCACAAGGATAGCAGAAAAATAATAGCAGCCGACGAGCGTGACAGTGGCTTATATCGTCTGGATGTTTCGGTCTCGGCTCTTGCAGCGCAGCTCTCACGGTCGCGCACAACTTCCTCCGACATTTGGCACTCCAGACTTGGCCATTCTTCTCCAGTTATTTTATCTCATTTGGCCAAAATGAAGTTGTTATCTGTTACTTCTCGTATCTCTGAGTCAGTTTCTTGTACCTCATGTGAATTAGCTAAGAACAAGTGTTTGTTTTTTCCTGTTTTGACAAAATGCTCTTCTGCTTTATTGGATTTAATTCACTGTGATTTGAGGGGACCTTCCCCTATTACTTCTACTGCTAGTTTTCGGTACTATGTTATTTTTGTTGATGACTACTCGAGGTTTACGTGGTTCTATCCACTCCATGCAAAATCGGATTTTTATGCCACCTTTATCAGTTTTCAGGCTTTTATGGAAAATCAATTTGGTTGCAAAATCAAACGCTTTCAAAGTGATGGGGGTTCGGAGTTTGTCAACAAGCTCGTTACGGCCCACTTCTCTAAATGTGGCATTCATCACCTCCTATCTTGTCCGTATACTCCTAGGCAAAACGGCAGAGCCGAACGCAAACATCGACATATAACAAAATGGGTCTTACTCTTTTATTTCACTCTTCCGCTCCTCTTCATATGTGGACTGAGGCTTTTAGTACTGCTGTATTTGTTATTAATCGGCTTCCTTCTACCGTTCTCAAGAACATTTTGCCGTACGAATGTGTATATGGACAGAAACCTAGCTATGATTTATTTCGAGTTTTTGTATGCAGGGTTTGTTGGGATTGTATACTGAAAGCATATATGATTAAGTGTTTGGTACACTGGTCTTCATATATGTGTTGCCACAACAATGCTCGCTATCTGATAGAACAAACATACAACGAACCATAATATCCTATTATCTCGCCTATAGGGATGATCATATGGTGTGTAGGAGATCACAGAGGATCATATGAATCGTTTGACCTAGCGAGATATAAATAGTATCACAGCTGAGACAGTCCCTAGATAGGCTGTCGGTCTAAGCTGCGGCACATCGGTTCATAAGTGGGCTTATCCTAGCTACTTGATGTGTCGGTACATGGTTATGTATTGATGGGATCAACAGTGGGATGTGCCATTCTCATTGACATATGAATGAGCCAGATCCCTTACATACTTCCTATGATCTTAAACCTAACTGAAGGATAAGGGTCACACACAAATTGACCACACTTTGATTTACTAGAGTGGCGAGTCTTACATGTACTCTAATACTTGTATTTTGGGTGTTGGCAATTTGTGTGTGGCCTGCTTAGTCTGGACGTTCAGGTAAGCATATCCGTTTCAGGATGGTGACATTCCCTGAGGAGCTCACAAGGTTCATTATGCTAAACCCTGCAGGTTAAATTATTTAATTCAGGCATAAGTGAAAAGAAGTGAGTGGTATTACTTAGGAAATAAGAGATTAATTAATTGTGGTTGATTGTCATAAGCCAAATTAATTAATGAATGTCTAAAACCTTAAATATGTGGATCATATTAGTTTGGTGCAACCCGTTCCTAATAACGTGGTAATAAAGGGGCGAGTCAGCATTGTTACCGTGGTGAAGGTTAAAACAATGTTTTATTAATTAATTATGTTCTGGGTTGAACAAGGAAGGATTAATTAATAAGGAGGGCCCACTTTATTTTTTGCATCTGATCCCTGGTCTGGCCCATTAACTGCTCACAGCCCATTATGGTTAGGGTTTCTCAAAACCCTAACACTATATAAAGGCCTTCTCTCTATCAGATTAAGTTAGACAATTCAGTATTGAAAATAGAGAGAGACGGCGGCGGCTATCCAGTGGGAGGAACTGATCGATTCCTCCAGATCTCGGATTCAACTTGGTAGACAATCCTCACCAGATTTCCAAGTAGCAAGGGAACAGATCAGAAGATCAGATCTGTAGGAACAACAGATCTGTTCATCGCCGGCGTTCTATCTCAGATCTAAGGTTATTTCATCGTTATTGGCTCCGATCTAGATCTGTAAATCAAACGGTGAAATCAGGTATCCTCTACAATTAATTCTGTAGGAGCATGCATAGGTTCGCATGATTTGTTTAATTGAAATTTATTCCTGGTATCCTAAGAACGATCCTTGGCAAGAAATTCTTTAATGGTAACTCGTGTTGTCCATCGTAGACTCAAACCCTACAAGGTTTACCCGTGCTTGCGCGCCTATGCCAAGCACAAACTTCAGCCTCGCAGTCAGCCGTGTATCTTCATCGGCTATAGCTCGTCTCACAAGGGTTTTCATTGCTTGGATCCCTCGACCTCCAAGGTATACATTACCCTACATGCTTAATTTGATGAATTATGCTTCACTTTCTCTGCAGCACCTACTTCGGCTCCTGAATCTTCTCTGGATATTTCGACTTATGTCGATGGTTTTCTCACGCCGACTACACCTTTCGTCTCCCAACCATCGACTCCGCCACCGGTCTCCTCTTCGTGTCGTGTCTGCACCTCTCATGAAATTTCCGAGCCACCTACTGCTCCAACACCTGCCGCCCCCGTTGTGGTCCAGGCTACTTCACCACCGCATGGCCAGCCTGCTATTGCGCCGCCCGATCCCCAGCCCGACGCAACTCCTCTCGATGCTTTTCCTACACATCCGATGCAAACTCGGGCAAAGTCAGGTATCTTCAAACCATGATATCCTGTTAACATTAACTGTGCATCTCTTCTTACTGCTCTTACGGCTATTCCGGAGCCCCGTGGCATCAAGAGTGCGCTTAAATCGCCTGAATGGGTGCGTGCAATGCATGAGGAGCTGTCAACTTTAAAATCAAACTGCACTTGGTCTCTTGTGCCACGCCCTTCCTCCACTAATATTGTTGGCTCGCGATGGGTTTTTCGCACTAAACTTCTTGTTGATGTCTCTGTTGATCGCTATATAGCTCGTCTAGTTGCACAAGGGTTTAGTCAAATTCCTGGTTTCGATTTCACTCACACCTTCAGTCCGGTTGTCAAGGCCTCCACTATCAGAATTGTCCTTTTGCTTGCAGTTATGAACTCCTGGCCTCTCCACCAACTGGACGTAAAAAATGCCTTCCTAAATGGTGTTCTTTCTTCTCCCGTATTTATGGAACAGCCCCCCGGCTTCACTGATCCCCGTTTTCCTGACCATGTTTGTCAGTTGCATAAAGCTATATATGGTCTCAAGCAAGCTCCTCTTGCTTGGTATCAACGCTTCCGCGGTTTTCTGGTTTCTATTGGTTTCTTTGTAGTGCTTCAGATACTTCTCTTTTTGTTTACAAAAAGTGCGATACTTTGGTTTATCTCTTGGTCTACGTCAATGACATTATCATCACCGGTAATATTCCTTCAGTTATCGCCGCCTTTATCTCTAGGATAAATCGTGAATTCACAATTAAAGATATGAGTTCTCTTGGCTGTTTTCTCGGTCTCGAGGTCACTCGATCTTCTTCAGGATTATTTCTCAGTCAGACCAAATATGCCTTGGACATTCTTCAGCGTGCGAAGCTTTAGCACGCCAAACCGATCGCTACTCCTCTTGCCCCTGGTTTCTCCATGTCCAAAGATGGTGATCCCTTCGCCGATCCGACTCTATACCGCTCTCTGGTTGGTGCACTGCAGTATCTCAAAATCACGCGCCCTGATATTGCATATTCGGTCAACACAGTCAGTCAGTTCCAACAATAGCCGACAGTTGATCACTTTCAGTCCGTCAAGCGGAATCTCGCTATGTGAAGGGAACGTTAAATTTTGGGTTATCTTATTCGCCTGGCACCTCTTCTCTCGTTGGGTACTCCGATGCTGATTGGGTGCGATGTCCTGACACTCGTCGCTCAACCTATGGCTATGCTATCTATCTGGGTGGGATCTAATTTCCTGGAGTGCGAAGAAACAGCCGACCGTAGCTCGCTCTAGCTGTGAGTCTGAATATAGAGCTATCGCTTATACGGCTTCTGAGCTTCTTTGGGTTTTAAATCTTCTTCAAGATTTACATGCGCTTCCGTTGTCTGCTCCAACGCTTTATTCTGACAATACTAGTGCTATTTTTCTCACTCAAAATCCGATCTTGCATAAGAGGGCAAAGCACATTGACATAGACTATCACTTTGTTCGAGAACTCGTAGAATCTGTTCGCCTCTTCACCAAGTTCGTTGACTCCAACAACCAAGTGGCAGACATCTTCACCAAGAGTTTGTCGACAGGCCTATTTTATTTTTTCCGATCCAAGCTTCGCGTTTCGATTTCCGACACGCCTTAGCTTGAGGGGGGTGTTAGATAGTCTAAGATATATTCATATCTTTGTATATCTTTTGTTTCCATATCTTTTCTTTGTACTCTATAAATATGTACACATAAATCAATTTTAATTAAGTGAAATAAATTTTATTTGATTATCACAGGGTGAGACTAGGTTGAGTTTAGATCTCAGAGGAGACTAGGGGGTCGTAAAGTGTTTCAGATTAAAAGATAGGCTAAATAATTTATTTTTATAAAATAAAAATACAAGTACTTAATAAGAAATATAGATGTACAAAGCAGATGGAGTTGAGATATTCAATCAATGAAGTAAAACTTGAAGTTTGATTCATTAATATAAAAAATTTAAATCTAATGTTGGATTGCAACTTGATATGAAGCCGAACCACAAGTAGGATCAAAAAAGGAGATTGGTGGAACGAGCATGAGCCACTTCCTAAGGGCTACGTTGAATGTAGTTTATTTATTTAAGTTATGTTATTTATTTAGATTTGAATATTTATTTTCTAGTTTAATTCGAGTTATTTTAGGATTAAGATATTTATTTCTTATTAGATTTGATTGCTTATTTTCCTAGATTTAGTTAAGATATTTTAGATATGGTTTTGGGGTACTTAAATCCCCATTAGGGTTTATTTTCCACTAAGCAATAATATTTTTATTGATTCACTTTTATTTCGTGAACAACGTTTCTGCTTCTATCAATTGGTCCGACCTGACGAATCTCTTTCTCGCCGGAATGACAAGGTCTACTAGCGATCAACAAGATAGGTGGGAATCAGCCCATGCGACGATGAGGGAGAAATTGGATGCGTTTGGTGCGCAATTGGCAGACATTGTGGCAAAAATTGCAGCTCTATCTGAGGCGATCCTTGGATCGTGAGATCGAGATTCTGCGACGTGAGGCGCGGTGACTGCCGGGAAGTCCACAACGGAGGGCGCACGCGCTGGAGTTGCATTGGGCCCTAGAGGTGCAGCTCTGGCTGGGGGTGCGTCAAGTATAAGTGGCACATTGGGCGCAGGAGCAGTGGCGGGAGCATGGGTGGTGCAAGTGGCACAACAGCGGCGAATGCTAGCGGCATGGTCGTGGATCACACAAATATGGGCACAGACAGCGTGGATCTGAGAGAACACAGATGTCGAGGCACGAGTCACTACATCTGGGCACGGTTGGTGGTGAGTTGTGGCGTTGGGTGCTGGAGGCACAACAGGGCTGAAGAACATTGGGAGGAATATTGTGCTACCATGCCTTTTAGGAATTCATAAACAAAGACGTGAAGAGGAAGGAAGGGGCAAAGAGTGAATAAAAGCTCTTTTTGAAAAGGAAGAATGTAAATGGAAAGAGATTGAGGCTTCCCTCATATCATCAATTCCTGATGCTAGTACTAGAGAGGCTGCAACCATGGCAGTTGTTGTTCCTGTTGTTGGAGGTGATTTAGTACTTATGATTTATTTTCATGTGAATGAGTGGCAGACATTGATCGTAGAATACATACAACTCAGTTATCTCAACATGCATGACAGACTGGACTTAGTAGTGATGTTTGTGTTCTTAATGATGAACCAATGACAAGTGGTAGACACTGCGTGCAAATTGAACTTAGTTTATGTCAGAGCCAAAGAGTCTGCTTCTTTACGGCTGTGATGATCCAACTTGGTTATTTATTTTTGAAGGGGGGTGAAGTTGATATGAAGCAGAACCACGAGTAGGCTCAAAAAATGAGATTGGCGAAACCGGCAGGAGCCACTTCTTGAGGGCTACGTTGAATGAAGTTTATTTATTTAAGCTCTGTTATTTATTTAGATTTGAATATTTATTTTCTAAATTAACTCGAGTTATTTTAGGATTAAGATATTTATTTACTAATCGATTTGATTGTTTATTTACCTAGATTTAGTTAAGATATTTTAGGATATTTTAAATATGGTTTTGGGTATTTATATCCCCATTAAGATTTATTTTTCATTAAGCAATAATATTTTTATTGATTCAAAACCTTTTCATATTGGCATTACAGTTGGAGAGGCTCAAGCAGGGCGTTGGCGGAGGAGATTGGATCACGACATCTCGAGACTTCAATTAACGGAGTCATCTCCGCCTTGCTGTGTTTGTTTCAAGCTGTCACCTGGAAGTGTCTACCAAAGAAGGTACATTAGAGGTTTATTCATTTATTTAAGGAGATTTAATTTCGTTATCAAGTTGGATAGATATCACCATTTTTGGGATATATTGTTTAATATAACTTTTCATTTAAAGTTGTAATAGTTGATTACATGATATAAGAACACTAAAATTCCACTAAATTGTTTTCTTCTTCCTTGGTGTTTGTCCATCGACAATTGTAATTTTAGGGTCCTGGGCCAACACACACAAAAAAAGAGTAAAGCAAGTGAAGTTGTGTTTTGCAGGAAGAATGCAACACAGATGTGGAGAATTTAGCGCTGCAAAGTATCGAAGCTCGAACGAGAATGGCAGTGGCGTTCATGCTGGCCTCACTCTTGCCATGGGTCCACCACAAACCCGGTTTTTATCTGGTGTTGAGCAGCACCACCGCTGATGAAGGATTAATTGGTAATCTAACCAAGGTATAAATGCATGATTATGATTGAGAGTTTGAGTTTGTTATCGAATGACCGTCTTGGTGGTGTGAAGTATGGTTGCAGCTCCGGCGACATAAATCCGGTAGGAAGTGTGAACAGGCAGGATCTTCGATCGTTGTTGAAATGGGCAGCTGCCAATTTAGGCTACTCATCTTTACAAACGAGCAGCGATTCCTTGGTGTGTAGTCTTTAACATTGATCAATTGTTTACCAAATTTTCTGTGGAGATTAGAATCCGACATGGTTGCATTAATGTTTGAGAGCAGGAAGAGAGAGGGATGAGTGAGGAAGAAATTTCAACATTTGGAAGATTGCGAAAGACTTTGCGATGTGGACCAGTATCCATGTTTCAGGTAACTCATTTGGTCTTGTTTTGTTAGGTAAATATCATGTTATGATCCAATCTTCACTTGCTTTTCAAAACAATACTCTATCTTTCAAGATTTTTTTTATAATTATATAACAAATATAGTTATTTTCTCAAATATATTAAAATTATATATTACAAAAATATATGTCGAACTATTACTTTAGTTTCAAATTTATGATGTAACTCGATGCAAAAAAAGTTGACGTAGCTTATAATATTACATGTCAACATATATATATAGGGATTAGATCATATAATAATAAAGTAGAATATTAAAAATAAGAATGTATCTTATCCATTGGATTTAAGAAAATGATTGGTTGTGATGAGTTATGATATTTAAATTTTAAATGAAATTAATATACAATTAAAGGGCATTTTCGTCCAGATATTTATGATAATTATTTTGCATATTTTCTTCCTATTTTTTTGCGATTATTTGTTAAGATTTTCACTTTGATTTTTTTCCCTTCTTGTTTTTTTTTATTATTTTTTATTATCATTTGTTCCTCTATTTTTATGTAAATATATTTTGAGTGTATCAGCAATATAATATTATATTAAATACAGTTATACATTTCTTTTATTAGTGAAAGAATTATACGTTAATAATATTACGTCTTATTAACATTAACAATAGTATATTACGTTTAATGCTATTATTATAATTTTATATAATAACGTTAAGTCTTTTATTATTATTATTATTATAATATTAATGTTTAATACATTTTTATGCATAATTTTATTATTTTTATTTAATACTCTCTTTTTTAATTTTTTGATATATTTTTATTTAATATCTTAATATTTATTGTTTGATGCATTTTAATTTTATTCTATTATTTGATATGTTTTCTTTTATTACTTAATTCATTGTATATTATTGTTGATGTGCTATTACTATATTGCTTTATATATTTTAATTTATTAGTTCATAAATTTTTATTTATTGCTTGATATGATTTTTTTTATAGTTTGATAAATTCAATTGTATTGCTTGATACACTAATATTATAACTCATCAAGAATGCAATTAATATTAGTGTATAAAGCTATATAATTGAGTGTAATTAACAATAAAAAGTGTATCAAGTAATAAACAAGAACATATAAATCAATAAACTAGTTCAAGTTTAACATCTTAGTTAAACAAGCTCATCGGATCTTTATTACGTTGAGAGCCAAACAAATCAAGTAGCTTATATCATTTATTCTGGTAATACGAATTATTGTGACATTTTTCATTTAATCTCAATGTTTTGAATACTAGGAGATGTTTTTAAATGTTTGTGCATATATATTATTAATGATTTTAATATTGTTACAGAATTTATGTGATAAATGGGGAGCAAAGTTTAGCCCATTGGAAATAGCTGAGAAGGTGAAGCATTTCTTCAAATTCTATTCAATGAATCGTCATAAGATGACTGTTCAAACTCCCTCTTACCTGTTGGAGGTATTATATATATATTTTTTCTTTTGTGGTATTGCTCTTTTTTTTTTCTCCTCTTTATTTTAGGTTATATAGGGATTGAACATTGCATGTTAGCAATTATTATGCTATGTCATGTTGAAAATATATTATGTTTAATTGTAATATTTATTATACTTATTTTTTAATAAGTAATAATTTTATATTTTATTTATTGATGTGATTAATTTAAGGACTGATATTTATTTTTATTTCGCATATATTTTACTCTTACAACCAAATTTCATATATATAAATTTTTTGTTCAGAACTCATCGGAAGACAACACATTTGATCAACGACAAATCCTCTACAATCCCGAGTGGCCACATCAATTTAGGAAGATAGATCAACTTGTGCACCAACAACATAATGCTGATGGAGCCATTAGATCGATCAACAACCCTACCATGAATAATCTCTTATAGTAAAGGATTACGAAAAAGTCGAGAATTGCTCCTATATCCTTTTTACTAATTTTTATTTGCAATGTTGAATCATTTTAAGATAAAACTTTTTCTTTTAAATATACAATTACGACGATCGGGGAAATGACTTCGAAACATATTTATTATCTCCGGCTAGGGGTGTCATCAAATCAAGTTGAGTTGTGTAGTGTCATACAGTTTGATTCGTTTAAGATTGCGTCAAGCTTCGAATTTTTTTATCGAATACTTTAAAGTTCACGAACTTGATCGAGCCAAAACAAATTTTTTAAATTTAGATTATATTTAAATATTCGTTATTTTAAAGAAATAACTATTTATTCCAAAAAATAATATCATATTAATACTTAAATTTAATTTTTTTTCTTATAACTACAAAGATTTAACAAGTTTGTTACTCTTAATTTATGAAAATGTTAGTTTTATAAAATTAGTAGTTTATATTTCATACAAAATTTAGCTAAGGAGCTTTCACAAGTCGAATAATATAAAGTTCGAGTTTGGTTTATCTAATAGACAAACTTCAAAAATTGAACTTTTATCGAATCGAATAAAAGAAATTGAGGATTTATGAATGTTATATAAATTAAGGATTTCAATAATGATATAACTAATATAAATATATCGCTTATTTTAAAATCAAAATATATATTATAAATTTAAAAAAGTATACATCAGGAAATATGTGATGTATTCACAACCGCACCCATCAAGATCATGAAGGTCAACACAAATGTGGGAGATGTAATCCTTTGAGTATAAATGAGAGATTGTTGAGATTTGTATATTGAAATCATTTATTATGATGTGTATATATTTTAATTGTCACGCCCCGATTTATAAACAAGACATAAATGAGAGAATTAAAGCACATCGGGTACGAGACATGCACTTGGGATATCAATTAATAAGAAGAGTTCAAGCAAATAAGAAATCATCACACTTATCCCAAGTTAAGGAAAAGATAGTAAAGGGGTGCCTCCTCAAGAAGGGATCGTACTTCTTGAGTAAACCAAATATCAGAGTGTTTAAAATGTCATCAAAAGGCTAACAAAAGATAAAGAGTTTCAGCAGCGGAAAGTTATCAATGAAGTATGTATATGAAGATACATACTTCAACATCTAACTATTACAAAAAGAGTCTTCAGCTCCACCTCAACTGTTGCCTCGTACTCTGCTCCAAAAGCTTCTTTTAACCTGCGCATTTTAGAAATAATGCGAGGGGCTAAGTACAAATTGTACTTAGTGAACACATGCCCGAAAACAT
>JAPKLW010000056.1:1195997-1213105 GCA_026898455.1 Plectranthus barbatus | reverse complement strand
AGAAGCAGAAAGCAAGACTGCTAAAGCTGCTGAAGGAACTGATACAGCAGAAAAGGACTCTACAGAGAATGTTACTCAGGACACCGCTGATCCAGATTACATTCCTAAGTCTCTCAGAATTGTTGAAGAGCACAGTCCTGAAACAAGGAAAGCAAAGAGAAAGCGAATAGCTACTCTGAAAGAACTCGAGAAAAGAGATTACCAAAAATTCATCAGTAATCTAACATTCGAAGGCAGAGACAGAAACTTTGAACGAATCAAATCTGCTGCTGAAGAATTGATGGCCCAGAAGCGCGCTGCTAAGCAGACCCAATTGGAAGCACAGCCTATCAAGCAAAAGGAATGCACCATAGGAGCTGCAGTACAAGAGGAACACACACCAGCAGTGGTGAATATTGCTGAAGGAATTCCAACTCCAGCAGAGGACGAGGACACGACAGACATTCCAGCAGATATCACCATGATGAATGATGATGAAGCTCCTGCTGATGAGCTGCAACGCCTAGCAGACGAGGCCACAAAATGAGGAAAAGGGAAAGCTACTTCAGAAGAGGAAATCATTTTCAATACTTCCTCTGAATCGCAGATAAACCTAGCAGAAGAAGGCCTATCAGATAAAGCATTCTCACAATTATGGAGGTCTGGAGCCTTCACTGATACAGAGTCGAGTAAAGGAAGAGATGCTGAAGAACAGATTGATTCACTTCTTCATGATTTACATTCGCCTGTAGAGGAGAACGATTCTCTGCTCACTGATGTTGAATCTTGCGTTTCTGACTCTGATGGAGAATCTGAGGAGATTTTTAATGCCAAATACCTGAGGAAGGTACCATCTGGATCAGACACTCCTCTCCGAGTGCCTCTCAATGGGCTGCCTGGACCACTTTATCATCTACGAAGAATCGGTCAATGGTGTGCAACGGTCTACCCTGAAGAAAAGCCCAACTCAGATCTCACTCCTATGGCTGAAGAGATCGAATTGTTCGTGCACTCTGAAACAGAAAGGGCCATTACTGATTTATTCCATACAGAATTGGATGAATCAACACCGGAAGGACGCTTGTTAGCAGAAGAATTCCGACGATGGAAGAAGTGTGACTATATTATGCATCAACTCTGTTTTGAAGAGAAAGCACTGGTTTTTGCTGCTAAGGGCTTAAACTTCTGGAGACGTGAGGAACGCTGGTGTTTTGACTGGATTGATCAAGTTCCGGGGATGAAACAGTTCTCAGACAAACAAGTGATGTGTCGACTTCAAGCCATCCGAGAACACCGTTTTCTCTCAAAGATTGCGGGGCTACCTAAATCCACCTTCGTACCCGATGGATACTCTGATGTTAGAGTTGAACTATCTAAGCGTCAAGCAAGAGCTGCTGTCGCTTACAGGAAACGACAGATGGAGTATAAAATTCAACAGGCCGAGAAACTCAAAGCTCGAGTAGCGGCACAGGCCACTGAGCGTGCTGCTCTGGAATTTGATTACCGAGATAAGAAGTTGGCTAAGTTCCTGAACATTGATATTCATGACATAGTGAAAGAAGCTCAGAAAGCTGAAGCTCAGATTGTCCAGGAGACCGCACAAATTCTGGATGCTGCTAATCGGATAATGCATGAGGAATTATGCTATCAGGAGTATGTTGCTGCGAGTACTAGTCACACACAACAATTGTCTATTCCAACGAGTCAAGAACTCGTTACGACTACTTCCTTCCATGCCACTCCCATAACCTCACTACAGATACCCTTTCCATTGACTGCGGAAATAGCTGAAGCCTTTAACTCTTATTTGCAAACAGCCATTGATGGAAGAGTAGAAGCAGCTACCACTCTTCTGAGAAGAGAAGTTGATGAGATACGGGGAGATGTATCTCATGTACAATCTGAGATCGCAGAAAACAAGTTGGCTATTTCTGAGAATAGGACAAATCTTGAGGTCGTTCAAAAGGATTTAGCAGACACCGGGACTACCCTAAAAGATACAATTGTGGCCTATGGTACAAACTTTTTGGCTGCAATCAAAGAGGGGGAAGAAAGAAGAAAGGCTGACCAGGAAAGAAGAAAGAAATATGAGGAGGAGTTAGCTGCAAGAAAAGAAGAGATAAGGAGAAAAGAAGAAGAAGCGAAGGAGGAGTCAAGACGAAAAGAGCTAGAAGCTCAATTAGAATTGCAAAGAAAAGAACATGAGCTTCAACTACAAAAGATTGCTATAGAGCAGGAGAAGCTGGCTAAAGAACTGGAGCGTGAGGCTGCTGAAAGAGAAACAGGAGCAGCTCTTCTTGAGAACTTCATGAAATTCACCATGGAGAAGTTTGCTGATATCCAGAAGAACAATTCAGCGGACAGTGAACAAGACAAGCCAGCACCCGGCTCATGAACATAAAGGTTAAATCTTTTCATCATTTCGTACTTTCTGAATCCAATTTGCACCTAAACTTGCAATATCATATATAAAATTGGATCAGACTTAGACAAAATCTCTTTGTCCACCTCTGAATTTTTACTGGTGTGCTCTAGTTGACCTACACTTCTGGTGTACTCAACAAATTTGCATGTGGACATGAAGACTATATTTTGTTTGATGAATGCTTGCTGATTTGATGAGTGCTAGAATTTCTAGCATACTGCTTTATTGCAAACATTTACTTATATTTAATCGAGAAGTATTCCCCAGCACCTGTTGAGGGGGAATTTGATTTCAATCATTTTTGTTGCTTGAACCTAGTTGGAAAAACTCTGTGTCAGATTGATAGAATAGCTTAGACTTGTAAAACACAGACATTCTTCCACTTATGGTCAGCAAATGATAGTAAGCTTTGATCGCACCAAAAAGGGGGAAATTGTTGGGAATTATCCCTAAAATCTCCCTTAGGATTTGTTTTGTAAAAGATTTTGTTGGATCAAACCTTATTTAGTTGGTCGATCATTTGCCGAAATCTAGAGAGTCTAGCACACTTTGTAAAGTCCTGTATAAGTTAGACATTGAGTTATAATAGACTAGTGTGCTGAGAAGAATCCCTAGCAGACACAAAGCAGATGATATCAGCATTCAACTTACAAACTGCTAGAGAAGCAAGCCAACAAAGAATCACTAGCAAATGGCTGAAAGCTCACTGGACAGAATGCTAAGGCGTTAGCATTCGGACCTTTCAGAAATGAATAAAGAATAGCAAGCAACGGAAGTCAAAGGATCACAAGGATTATACTGTTAGCAGTCTCTAGCTTAGCAAAGCAAAAGAATCAAATTTGAAGCTGGACTGCGACTCTAACAAAAAGCTCACACAAAGGACGAGAACTTCCCAAAGTAGTTAAGGAAGTACAAGTCAAAGACAAAAGCGACTGTCATAAAATAAACACTCTCGGATCAAGGAGCCGTTGGGTCTAACGGATATGGAGATTCAAAGTTTGAATCTCCATCTATAAAAGACAGGTCTGAAAGTCGAGAGTACAGCTGCTTTAATCACTACCTACATTCGCAAACTACACAAGTGTGAGATTCCTTTGACAAAGCGAACAAGTGAAAAGTAGTCAGTTGAGAGCTCGTGATAAAAAGCACATTCAAAGCCCTCAACAACCGAGAGTGTCCTCTCATTGAATATCTGACACTCATCCTTGAAGATTCTTGAAGTTCCATTAAGAATCTTCAATCATTGGGATAATTTCCTTACTAGGAGTATCCAACAGTCATTCTTGAAAGAGATTGACTCTGACGGGCGTTAGCCACATACTTATTAAGTTCAGGTGCAAACTATAATAGCATCATTAGCGAAGGACAAGTTTTACGAAGGTGTGCCCTTGACTTGGCCGGATCTGTGTTCGAAAAAGTGCAAAGTATCGGAGGATAGCTGTGCTGTGGCCGGTTCGAAAGTTCACCGCCTACTGCAAGTTTTGGCGAATCCTTGTACAAATTGTATACTTTTCTAGTGAAATTCTTAGTGTTTCGGCTAAGGAGTGGACGTAGATCTATTTGGATCGAACCACTATAAAATTTCGTGTTCATTTACAGTTTTATTATATTACTGTTCCAAGATTATTTTGAAACCTAGCAACAGAGGTGCTAGAGTATATCTGAACACAAACTTAAGACATAACTTGAGCTAACTAACTTTTGGAATACAACGATAAGTGCAAGAGATATTAAAAACTATTCCGCTGCATTTCGTGTTAAGTTATCAACACGACGACTCTGATATTTCGGGACCAACAGCAAGAGAATGACTGAGGGTAGTTCGGTGACATTGCAAGTGATGATGATGGATAACATCATGAATCATTTCACACGCAGAGGTGGAAATATCAGCGATCGGGCCAAGATCGATATTATCCTGAACTAATTGCCACTTACTTTCTATGACTTTAAAAAGGCTGTTGCTGGGAGAAGTGAGTATTCTTTTAAAGAGTTGCTAACTGATCTCTTGGCGGAACAGTCCTATGTACCTTCATACCATTCTGAGGTATCAGATCTGGTGCATGGTCTGAACACATTGAAAGATGTGGTCGATAACCAATGCAGGAGACTGGTTGGTCGGAGAAGGTGTGCGAGGAAGTCTGGAGAAAGGGAGGTGGTTGGTGTCACTTCAAGTGAGAAGGCATGCGGAAGCAAGGGACAAGGTACGTCATTTGCATTTGTAACGGAAACATGTTTAGCATCGATTTCTACTCATTCGTGGGCAGTGGATACTGGAGCTACTGATCATGTTTGTTACATTTTGCAGGGGTTCACACCGAGGAGGGTGCTGAAGAATGACGAGGTTACCATCTCAATGGGGAACACAACACAAGTGAGTGCAGCTGCCATTGGAGATTTCACCCTGTACTTTGATGATTCCGTTTTAACATTGAGAGATGTTTTGTATGTGCCGGATTTTCGGCGGAATCTTATTTCAGTTTCCAAACTTTTTGTTGATGGATATTCAGTTATTTTTGATAGTGGTGTTTCTATCATTGGTAATAACGGTGTTATCTGTCGTGGAATGCTGAATAATTCTCTCTATGTTGTTAACTGTAATCATAAGTCTTCCGCAAGTATTGCATGTAATTCATCCGTAATTGATAATCCTAGGAAGAGAAAACTTACTTCTTCTGATGAGGATCTTACATATCTCTGGCACTTGAGACTGGGTCAGATCAGCTTGAAGCGGATTCAAAGACTTGCAGATGACGGTACATTGGACCTAGTCTGGGCTGTACCTTATCAAGTCTGCGAATCCTGCATCGAGTGCAAGATGTCAACTAGGCCTTTCAAGGCTAGTCAGTCGCGAGCAGAGGAAGTGTTGGAATTGATCCATTCTGACTTATGTGGACCAATGTCCACGCAGGCTCGTGGAGGGTACGAGTACTTCGTCACTTTCATTGACGATTACTCAAGGTACGGATATGTTTACCTGCTTCGCTACAAGTCTGAATGTTTTGAGAAATTCAAAGAGTTCAAGGCTGAGGTAGAAAAGAATGTCGGGAAAACTATCAAGTCACTGCGATCAGACCGCAGTGGCGAATACCTCGGTAACGAGTTCCTGCAATATTTGTCAGAAAATGGGATTACATCCCAATGGACTGCACCGGGTACTCCCCAGCAAAACGGTGTGGCTGAAAGAAGAAATAGGACTCTTCTAGAGATGGTAAGATCAATGATGAGTTATGCAAACTTACCAATTTCGTTTTGGGGCTACGCATTGGAGACAACAACATACGTACTTAATGTGGTGCCTTCTAAATCAGTTCCTAAGACACCTTCTGAGCTCTTCCTTGGTCGCAAACTTAGTTTATGCAAATTTAGAGTATGGGGTTGTCCGGCACACGTACTGTCGAAGGAACCTGATAAGTTAGAAAACAGGTCAAAAGTAATGTTGTTCATAGGGTATCCCAGGCAAACAAAAGGTGGTTACTTTTATTGTCCTTAGAGTCAAAGAGTCGTTGTTAGCACCAACGCTAGATTCTTGGAGGACGAGTATGTGAGTAATCACAAGTCAATGAGTAATATCTTTCTTCAAGAAATTCAGAACGAGAATGCAATTCCAAGAAAAGGGGAACGCGTAGATGTGGGTGCTCCTGTGAGAGGTACAGCACCACAGACACGTTCTTCAGTGCAAGGTGCAGGACCACAAGTCACTTTCATTGACGATTACTCAAGGTACGGATATGTTTACCTGCTTTGCTACAAGTCTGAATGTTTTGAGAAATTCAAAGAGTTCAAGGCTGAGGTAGAAAATAAGGTCGGGAAAACTATCAAGTCACTGCGATCTGACCGCGGTGGCGAATACCTCGGTAACGAGTTCCTGCAATATTTGTCAGAAAATGGGATTACATCCCAATGGACTGCACCGGGTACTCCCCAGCAAAACGGTGTGGCTGAAAGAAGAAATAGGACTCTTCTAGAGATGGTAAGATCAATGATGAGTTATGCAAACTTACCAATTTCGTTTTGGGGCTACGCATTGGAGACATCAACATACGTACTTAATTTGGTGTCTTCTAAATCAGTTCCTAAGACACCTTCTGAGCTCTTCCTTGCTCGCAAACCTAGTTTGTGCAAGTTTAGAGTATGGGGTTGTCCGGCACACGTACTGTCGAAGGAACCAGATAAGTTAGAACGCAGGTCAAAAGTAATGCTGTTCATAGGGTATCCCAGGCAAACGAAAGGTGGTTACTTTCTGAGAGTCAAAGAGTCGTTGTTAGCACCAACGCTAGATTCTTGGAGGACGAGTATGTGAGTAATCACAAGTCAAGGAGTGATATCGTTCTTCAAGAAATTGAGAACGAGAATGCGATTCCAAGAAAAGGGGAACGTGTAGATGTGGGTGCTCCTGTGAGAGGTACAGCACCACAGACACGTTCTTCAGTGCAAGGTGCAGGACCACAAGTCACTACACCTACTACTGACACGGCACCGATGCCTCGTCGTAGTGGGAGAGTTATTTTCCAACTGGAAAGGTACATGTTTGTGGGTGAGTCTTCGGACTTGAGCCCGGAAGACGGACATGAGGACTCTGACCCACTGACTTACGAAGAGGCAGTGCAGGACAAGGATGTTGCAAAATGGCATGTCGCCATGGATTCTGAAATTGAATCCATAACTGCTATGGATGTATACCAGAAAACTGATTTGCCGGATGGCTTTAGGGCCATAGGGTGCAAATGGGTATTCAAAAGAAAGAAAGGGGCGGATGGAAAGATCACGGCTTTTAAAGCCAAGTTGGTAGCAAAGGGTTATAGTTAGAAAGAGGGCATTGACTATGACGAAACCTTTTCACCCGTAGCCATGCTTAAATCCATCCGGATACTCCTTGCCATAGTTGCGCATATGGACCTCGAGATCTGGCAGATGGATGTCAAAACTGCTTTTATAAATGGTTACCTTGAAGAAGGTAGGGACATCTACATGCAGCAACCCGAGGGTTACATAAGCAAGGGTGAAGAACATCTTGTCTGGAAGCTTAGGAAGTCCTTGTATGGACTTAAGCAAGCTTCAAGGTCGTGGAACTTACGTTTCAACGATGTGATTAAATCATATGGATTTGCACAGTTGGAAAACGAAAGTTGTGTTTACCGACTTTGTGTCAGTAGGAGCGTGGTCTTCCTTGCACTTTACGTTGATGACATACTCCTATTTGGAAACAACGAGGGAGTGATGTCCGAAATCAAAGTTTGGTTGTCTGAACAGTTCCAAATGAAGGATCTGGGAGAAGCTGGCTACATTCTTGGGATTAAGGTCTTACGAGATCGTAAGAGAAGAATGTTGAGCTTATCCCAGGCATCCTATGTGGATACTGTGATAGCCCGGTTCAACATGCAACTCGCCAAGAAAGGCTTGCTACCTTTCAGACATGGCGTTCGTCTTTCTGGTGGGCAGTGTCCTCAGACACAGCGGGAGAAAGACGAGATGAGTCTTGTACCATACGCTTCGGCGGTGGGTAGTCTCATGTATGCGATGCTGTGTACCAGGCCAGATATCTGTTATGCCATTGGCATGGTAGCAAGATATCAGTCTAACCCTGGAAAGGCGCACTGGACTGCTGTAAAGCACATCCTCAAGTATTTGAAGAGAACTAGGAATTTCTGCCTAGTTTATCAAAGTGAAGATTTGTGCCCTGTGGGTTATACGGACTCGGATTTCCAAGGGGACCATGATGAGAAGAAATCAACCTCAAGATATGTGTTTACCCTGGGAGGTGGAGCTGTATCTTGGAGGAGCTCAAAGCAGAAATGCATTGCTGACTCCACCATGGAGGCGGAATATGTCGCCACCTCCGACGCCTTGAAAGAGGGGGTGTGGCTCCGGAACTACCTTTTAGAGTTGGGCGTGATCCTGAGTTTGCCGAGGAGCATCACAATTTATTATGATAACTCTGGTGCAGTGGCAAACTCAAAGGAACCGCGGTCTCACAGGGCAAGCAAACACATAGAGAGAAAGTACCATATCATACGAGAAATCGTATCGAGGGGCGATGTGCTGATTAAGAAGATTGACACTGCTGACAATCTTGTTGATCCGTTTACAAAGAGCTTGCCGCAGAAAGTTTATGAAATACATATTCATGAACTGGGTCTGAGGTGGATGCCGACCACTGATAGTGGTTAAAGTGATAGCAGACTAGATAGACAGACTGTATACTCTGTAATAGCTTAGTTATGCTTTGAGTATAAGTGGGAGATTGATGGGTTTTGTATACTGAAAGCATTCATTACAATGAGTATACAACGGTTTATTTCTCCTATCTGTTAACAATCTTACATGTGTGAACAATGGTATCCTCTTGTCTCACCGATAGGGACGATCATACGGCGTGTTGTAGATCGCAGAAGACAGTATGATCACTTGACATAGTGAGACATAAACCTGATCACAACCGAGATAGCGTATGAGGATACGTCTGTCCGGATGGCTGCGGCATTGTCGGAATAAGTAGTCTGTCTTGGTTACTTGACATGCTGGTACGCAGAGGTGGCGTATTGATGGACCGCAATGAGATATATTCGTCTGTCTGACATCAGCAAATAAAAGATCTCGTCATATTGATTGAGTCCAAACCCTAACGAAGGTTCAGGAGTTTGCACGGGTTGACTGTTGCTTTGACTTGCCATGGTGGAGAGCCTAAGTAACGTGCTCGTATATCCGCATCTTGGGTAACAGCAGTTCGTGTAGTACCGCCTGAGACTGGACTTAGGTAACCATATCCGAGTAATAGGATGGGGATATTCCCTGAGGAGCTCAATAACATTCATCGTGTCAAAGTCCTGCAGGCTGATTAAGTTCAGGCGCGAGTGATAAGGTTTGAGTGGTACTACTCAGGAATTATAAGATATTAATTAATTGTAGTTAGAGCTTGTCAGAGGCTCCGATTAATTAATGGATGTCCGGTAACCTTAAATATGGGGATTCTCAATTAATGCAACCCGTTCTCATAACGTGGTAATAAAGGGGTAGGTCAGTATTAATTCTGTGGTGAAAAAGAATTAATATTAATTAATTAATTGTGTCCTGGGTTGTGCACATGGGAATTAATTAATTTATAGGCCCACTTTATTATTTGCATTAGGTCCGAGGTCTGGCCCAAAAAGTGTGCTGAATTGAGCTCAGGTGCCCATCAGGGTTTACAACCCTAGGTCTATAAATAGACAGCTCTCTCTCATAAGTTGTAACACAATTGAAACACACTAAACCTAGGAGAGAGAGAGGTGGGCGCCCTTTTTTTGTGAAGAGAAAGGAGGAGAATTTTTGAATTCTGGTCCTCCTCAAGCCACAGATCTACGGAGTCCTCACCAGTAGTAGATCTGAACAGCACCGGGACACAGATCTGAAGATCTAATCTGGAGAACAGATTCCTCTTTCTCTCTCCCTCTTTTTGTTTTCGATTTTCTCTAAGAAATTAGGTCACTAATTTCTGTATCCGCAGATTAAATCGGATTGCGTGGTTGAATTGGATTTTGGAATTCAAATGCGAAAGATCGGTTCAGACTCGACGGAGTTACGGTAAACCCTAAAATCCACAATTCTTCGTATTAAATTCATAGGAGCATGCTAGGGTTTTGAGAATTTAATTTTGGGCAATATCCATAGATCGATTCGGTTCAGTTTGGTTTTGGTGATTCGGTTCACGTAAAAACCCTATAGAGAAAGCACTTGACCTTTGGCTGTGATCCTGGCTTTTGCCTCGACCTCGACCTTGAATTTTCCCTGTTGAAATTCCTCATCTCTGGTCTTCCTCGAGCCACTCTAGCCACCAAGCCTTCTCCATGAGAGTTCTCTCGCTCCTCGTTCTTCTCATTTAACTCCTTCGAACTTAGAGCAGACTGAACCTCATCCATGGTCAATGAATCTCTTCCATACATTAAGGATTCCTTGAAATTCGAATAACTCTTTGGCAGCGCACTCAACAACATCAACGCCCGATCCTCATCAACTATCGCCACATCGATATTTGCCAGATTGAGGATCAACTTATTGAACTCGTCGTGCTGCTCGTTGATCGGTCTTCCCTCTTGAATCTTAAATGAATACAACGATTGCTTAAGATAGAGCCGATTCGCCAGGGACTTTTTCATATATAAGGATTCCAATTTGGTCCATATTTCCGCTCTCGTTTTCTCCTTCGACACCTTCATCAACATCGTGTCTCCGAGACTCAGAATCAGCGCACTATGCGCCTTTGCCAGTGTATCTTTCTTCTGTTGCTCCAACATCATGTCGGGTAACCCAGTCTCTTCCTTCAAGGCACCGTCCAAACCTTGATGTACAAACAGTGCTTGCATCTTCAACTTTCACAAACTGAAATCATTCGATCTCGTTAAGCGCTCCACCTCGAACTTGGCTGAACCCATCGCAATCCTTCTCTATCCACGTTCACCGCACCAATTTTTTGTGAATTGAAGCAATTGCAAAAACAAATAACAAACAGAAAAATAAAGACACAAAGAATTATAGTGGTTCGAGCGTAAGCTCTACGTCCACTCTTCAAGCCTCCTTGGTGATGATATTATTATGGTGAAGAAAATACAAATTATGACAATTACAATTGGTGGGGAGCAGGGATATTTATAGGGAGATATTCCTAAACACATAAGGAATATAAAACCTAGATATGTTAAGATATATCTAAATCTATATAAAATAGATTTATTCCTATCCAAATCATATACTGATAAGGATAAATCTTGTTCAACAATGAAACAAGATATACACCATATCTTTTCCATATCTATCCAACTCAATCAACTCCTCGAGTTAAATTGAGAATACTCCAACAAAGATCATGTTGTTTGATTAAGTTTTAAGTTACATTATGGTACTTAATATAAATAGTTTATGATGAATGATTAAGTTCTTAAAATTATTTAATTATAAGGTTAACACGTATAAATATTAATGTAATAACAAAATAATATATGCTGGTCCCGAGTCATCAAAGTAAAAATAATGTGCACAGCGAAAATTGAAAATATTTGTTTGGTATACTTGCACTTATCCAAGCTGATGGTGACGTGTCAGCTTGGTTTGTCAAATCTTTGTTCATGTACTTAAGGTCAACTATGTTTAATGTCAGTATTCGAAATATACTGCAACACCTAAGTGTTGAGTTTTAAATGGGAGTAAATTAACAGTATGAAAGAAAGCAGTAAATGACAAACGATATATAGTGGTTCAGACCAAAATGTTTTTTATCTCACTCTTCAAACCTAAGTCTGGTAATCCACTAAGCTTAGAACTTTACAGGTGCTCTTATGATCTATTGCTTGCTGAAGATTGTCTTGTCCTTCAGTCTACAAGTGCACTCGTCTGGTCCTTGATCGTTCTTCGCTTCACAACTTCTCAGAGTGTGGGTGCACCACTCAGCCTCCTCGTCGCTGGAATAGGGTGTTTATAGTTCTCCCTTGAACTGTCTCCCTGGCGGCAAGTTACCCGTAAGAGTCAGAGTACAAGATGTACTTGACTGTTGTAATCTTTCTTGGAGAGAAAGATTACCAAGAGAAATAAGTTAAGAACTCTAAGGTTCTAAGTCTCGTGTTCACTAGAGTGACACACGGAAGAGCTTTAACAGCCTCAAGCGATTCTTTAAGCTTGATCTTTAACCATAAGCTCAGTTTGTGATTTGTATAAGATTCATCTTGAATTCGTAGCTCATAAGTGTTAGATTCATCACGCGTAACCTTCTTCTGTTGAAGATCCTACGGTATTTATAGCTGTGAGGTAGAAAGTTTGAAATAAATGTCCGTTAGAGACAAATTGGAAGATGTCCAATCAGGTGTCTCTAATGACTGCTACACTAGGCGGGTAGGTGATGCTTTTCCAGATTTTTGCACCTGCTTTGCTTTTTTTGACAACGATAGTGACACTTTGCCTTTGTGCCAGAACGATAGGATTCTTCAGTTGAGGAGTCTCAGACTGAATGTCCTAGGTATCAAAACTTAGACTTTCGTGCTTGCAGACTTCAAGGAATCTTCAATCCTTAAAGTCTGTACTTGTTGGTACGTTCCTTGAATTATCCTTGTTGTGTCTTTGTGCTTGGGCCTGGACTAGGAAGTCTATGTTGGTGCCGTCATACTTGCAAGTCCATGCTGGTAACGTCATCCTTCAGTATACGCTATGTCCCTATGCTGGTAAGTTTGGCGTACTCATTGAGACCATACTTGCTGGACCCATTCTTGTTAAAAATCCAAACTTCATCAGCCAGACTCATATTCTTCCAGACTCGTAAGTTCGGCGCGAACCTTATTCTATTGAGTCTTTTGCGCATTCTAGACTGATTAGCCAGTCTAGTCTTCAGATTAGCTCCAACTTAGAACTCGATGTTGATCCTATACAAGACTTTACATTTTTCGACTATGCTGAAACTATCTAAGATGACTTTTACATAGTTTGACCCACCAAATCACAATAATAATACAAGGAAATTTCTAACAAATTTCCTAACAATTTCCCCTTTTTGGTGTGGTCAAAGCCATCTCCAACCTAAGCTGATAAGAAGCAAAAAACTTTCAGAGTTTTTACAAGTATGAAACTATCAATCTATAAACTCATAGAAAGTTCTCCCTCAAACTCAACCTACTATACATAAGATCTTCCCCCTTATCCTTGAGAGAGATATTGCTCGATTAAATTTTTTTAAGTAAATTTAGAGCGTTAAAACCTTAAGTCAAAAATAGTAAGTTGTTGGGCAAAAAGGAATTGTCATCAACAAATCGATTTATCCTATAAAGTGAGATGAATTGAAAATAAAAGGATAAACCAACAAGTCTCAACAACTAGTAAGAAGATATATAGAAGGACCACTTTACTTCTATTCAGCACTAGATGGGCTTCTTGCACCTTTTCCTTTGGAAAGAGAGGCAATGAGCTCGGCTATTCTGTTCGTGTCTGCTTCAAACTTCTTTTGATGCTCCTTGTCAGCTTTCCTTCTTAACTCTTCCCCCTCTTTGACTACACCAAGTATAGCAGTCACGGTAGATGTCACTGTCTCCATTGTTTCGTCCACAATCCTTAGTACTTTCTCCTCTAATGCTTGGATTAACCCATGAACGTGTTCTAGAAGATGATGAGCTCACAGGTTCGTCTGGAACAATGGCAGTGGGAGCCTTTTCAGGAGTTATCGTAACAGAGGTAGAGGGATCTTCTTGTGTTTCAGGTAGAGCATCAGCTTGCACTCCTGACGTGGATGCTTTAGTTCGAGCAGCACCAGCAATGAACTCCAATAGCCTAGCTACCTTCAAGGATAAATCAATAGGCTCAACCGCAGAGTATCTCACAACAGGCCAATGGTTCTATTTGCAAAATTTCCCATGTTTGAATTGCTCGAGCTCATACTTACTGAGGATTTGGTCGTCTTTAGAGTCTGGTCCCCATCGAGAAATTTTGAATAGAGGCTTCACCTTGGGACACCAGTGGGACCTTACTACACCTCGAGGAGTCATATCAATTGTCCGTAAGTGCCTTCTTTAGTTTTAGAGGAGGAACTCCGCGAGATCTAGTGTTTAGCCTGAACGAGTGAATCTTCTTCAACCTCCTCTTGATCTGTTGCAAACTCCTTTGCGGTTGACTTGGCCTTACTCCCATCCCACTCATTAGCCCAAAGCTCTTCAGATCGCAGTATGTCCAGCCGAGATGATAGTACTTGATTGCACGATCCTCCTGGTTACGCTAGTAAGCGCAAATATCATAAATTCTCTATCTTCTTAATTCTGCCCTGAACACTGGAGAATGCCTGACATATCAAGAGTAGAACTCCTCTATCTCCTTATCAACTATTTCTCAACAGCTTTGCTTATAACATAGGTAACTTCGAAGATATGATCCTTGCGCTCATCATATTTTTGCAGAGGATGGGAAATTCTGGTGATGCGATCGGCTACTACGTCCTCGCGAGGGTTTCCTGTTATCGGCACGATGATTTTTTAGATATTTGCAACAGGACTGAGTGTAAGGATAGGGTCGTTGATCCCATCGATGAGGTGCAGTCATCCTCTCAATCTGTCTTCTACAGTGAATGGTAGCTTAACCTCCACATCTGGATCATCATGAATGACAAAGGAAGATGGCTCGATCTCCTTTCCCTTGTATCCTGAGCTGTTTTCCCCTTTTTCCTTCGCGCTTTGTATCCCCTGAACATAATGGTCAAACATGGAAACTAGGTTCAGTGGTTCAAGTGTGGAAGATCCAACACTTCTTTGCTCAGCAGATACTCCATTTCTTCTTGATTTTTAGATTGAGCCAGACTAGCATCCTCTTGAACTGCTTCCTACTCCACCTCAACTTCTAAACACGCCAGTTTTTGAGGGATGGTCATGAAGGGATTTGGTGAACTGAATCACTTAATCCGTTAGCCGAGATCGTTAACTGGAATATCAAAAAATTAGGGGTGGCAATTTTTGATCCGATCCGATAATCCGACACGAATCCGCACGATAATAACGGATACGGATTGAGGCTTATCGGATATGGATTCTTATCGGATCGACACGATAAGGACACGAAAATTTTGGATCGGATACGGATTGGATACGGATCGGATCGGATAATTCATTAAACGGATCGGATTCGGATCGGATACGGATATCCGTTAATAAATTAATAAAAAAAATTATTTTTTTAATATAATAATTAATTAATTAATTGATTTTGATATATTAAAATAGATTTAAAGTTCTTTAAAAAACTCAAATCTCTTGGTTCTTCATTGTTCGTGTCCCATTTTATTAATTCACCACATAAAAATGTATTTATTTATCTATAAATTATATTTTTTAATATTTATTTTCTTCTACAATCAAAATTTAATAACTTTTTTTTTCTCAACTTCAAGTTTTCAATTAAGGTGTATCAATGGATTAACTAAAAGGTGAGATCTAAAATTTTAATGTTGATGAAAATATTGTAGATTCTCATTCATTGTCTCAACTCTTTCAATTTCACCATGATAGATTAAAAGTATTTATTATAAGTTATTTTATTTGTTATACATCTTAAAGTTTTAATTAATATTTTTCTCCCACAAAATTATAAGTGGAGTATTGATAACTAAGGTCAAAGATTGGTCAGTATTTAGAAATGAGCATGTTTGATCACTAGAATTGGAATTTAAGATTTATCTATGTATCTTCGGATATTTGATTTAAGATTTTAGATTCAAATGAAGTTACAATTTTATTTATTTATCAAACACATTATTTGAACAATCAAATATGAATATTTTGTATTATCTTATCAAATTTTTATTGGATTATAATTGTGTTTATTGAAACGGATTCGTATTGAATTAATCCAATTTGGATTCTTATCGGATCTTTATCGGATTGGATACATAACGGATCATTCGGATTGGATACTTATTGGATCCTTAACGGATACGGATCGGATTCGGATTTGAGCTTAACGGATCGGATACGGATACGGATTTTGATTTTTCTTAACGGATCGGATACGGATTTGACCTTAACGGATCGGATCAATAACGGATTGACACGATAAGGATCCGATCCGCACGAATTGCCACCCCTAGAAAAAATAAATTGTTATGCCTATGATTAATCCTAGCATGCTCCTATTGATTATACATAAAAGGGGGTTTTGCGGAATATCGGGATTGTAGAAACTTGAAGAACGAGTATGTAGAGATTTGATCCTCGATCCTTTTCCCGTGCACCAAGATTTATTCCTAACATATTAAGGAATTAAATCTTTGAAAATTAAATAATAATTTTTGAAAACAAAGCGGGAGAGAAGAAAGAACACAATCCTCCTCATCTGATCTTCTTATATGTATCCCAACTCTAATTCGAATATCTGGTGAAGATTCCCTTCGGATTCCTTGCCCGGTTGAGAAGCAGAATTTCCTCCTCGTTTCTCAGATCTAGTCGATCACCACAGCTCCCAAAATATTGGTTTGCTGTGTTGCAACATATGATCTTTGTGGTGTAATGTATATTTTGATCTGAGAACATGAGGCCTATTTATAGGAAATTCTGGACTTCTATTGGGCCTAAGTTTTCATAGGCCAGACCACGGACCAGAATGCAAATAGCAAATAAGGCCTATCAATTAATTAATTCCCATATTCAACCCAGAATAAGATGCTTATTACTGCGTATGTTGTGATGGATTTATATACTGAAAGCATTATGATTGGTATATTATGTACAAGGTTTATTGGTTAATATACTGGGAATCATAATTGTTGTATGTTCATCTCCTGTCTGAATTAACAAACATGTGTCGCAAACACAATTATCCTCTTATCTCGTCGATAGGGAGATCATACAGTGTGTAGAAGATCACGGAAGATCGTATGGATCGTTTGACCTAGCGAGAATAAATAGTCATCACAGCTGAGACAGTTCCAGGATAAACTGTCGGTGTAGGCTGCAGCATATGCGGATAAGCATCTTATCTTGGATGTCTTGGTATGCTGGTGTGGGGTACACATTGATGAGGACCTAAGTCAAGATCGATTCTTTTATCTGACATTAAAAGAATCTAGATCTTTATGACTCGATGGAATCTTAAACCTATATGAGGATACAGAAGTATACATATATTGTATGTCACTTTGAGTTGTAGAAAAGGTTCTAGTTGAACCTGTTCTTCTGCAGTCTTGGGTGACATCAATCTGTGTATGACTGTC
>JAPKLW010000056.1:1156012-1195987 GCA_026898455.1 Plectranthus barbatus | reverse complement strand
CGATCCTTGGCAAACGGACTTTGTGATTCAGTTCACGAATCCCTTCATGTTGCAGCCTACACCGACAGTTTATCCTAGAACTGTCTCAGTTGTGATAATCATTTATATTTCACTAGGTCAAACAATCCATATGATCTTCCGTGATCTACTACACACCGTATGATCTCCCTATCGACGAAATAAGAGGATAAGAGCGTTTGCGGCACATGTTTGCTAATTCAGACAGGAGATGAACATACAACATTTATGATTCCCAGTATGTTAACCAATCGACCTTGTACATAATATACCAATCATAATGCTTTTAGTATATAAATCCATCACGTCACCCATTCATATTCAGAATCAGACTGAGTCAGGTCAACAACTCCTTGCTCTGTTGCTTGCTCCTCTAACACATCATCAGATTCTGTGAGTTTTATCGGGGTGGTTGCCCGAATTTCTTCAACAACTTCATCAACACGGCTAGCCTCCCCTTGCGCGGCTATTGGTTTCTCATCCTGGTATTCATCCACCAAATCCAGTACATCGTTAGCATCATTCGCGAGAATCTGAAGCAACTCGGCTACCAACTTATTGAATCCTTCTTCAGTAAGGATGTCTGAGTGGCCTAGTTTGGATGAATCATAGTTTAGGTTCCTAGTCTTCAGACTCTTCACAAAACCTGCCAAAAACTCAGGATCCAACTCTGTGGTATGGCGTTTTCCTTTTAATGCCCTGGCCAGCATCCTTGCTAGATTCTCCTCTTTCTCAACTTTCTTCCTAGCTTCCGCTTTAGCCTTTATTCTCTCAAAAGCTTCATCGTGGGCATCTAGTTCGGTAGCAAGAGCAAATTGTACTATTTTCTTGCGAAGTTGCTCCTTGACCAGCCAATCTTCAGACTTCTTCTTCTTGTTTTCTCTCTTCTTGGTCTCAGCCTCCTTTTCCTTAGGTGTGAGAGACCTCTTTCTCGGCATCCTCCATAGAGTATGCTCTTTGGTTCCTTCAGGTGGTGCGGGCTCTGTATGGTGTTTCTTCACTAGCTTTCTCCTTTTCATTTTCGGCACATCAACTTCAAGAGGTAGAGCTATGGGAAGCACTGCAGGGGCACTAGTTTGAGTTCCTGGAGCCTCGACTTCCTCCAACTCTTGGAAGAGACCCTACTTCAGCTTTTCTCTTCATCTCTGATCTTTGCTCCTCAGACATTGGCAGAGCCAAGGGTGGGATGTATACTCCTTTATCTTTTGCAGAGATCACGACTTTAGATGCAGGCACTGTTGGGTTCATAATTTCTTTGCCAGAGAGGTGAGATGACTTTTTGCGAAGGGGGCGGGCATGTGATTGCTGAGATTTCTTGAAGGTGGGGATGTAGTCAGTCTTAAGTTGTGGCTCTCATTTGTCAAGCTTATCTTCAGGCATTAGCTGCTCCAGTAGATGGCTTATCTTCAACCCAAAGTTGACTGTATGGGTGAAGATTTACTTCTCCTTCATCTGCTTGTTCCTCTGGACACTCTCCAGCAGCCGACCATAAATGAATGAAGCCCAATCCCCCTTTATTCCATTGTCAATGGCCATCATGACGAAATACTTTCTCAAACTTAGTTCAGAATGTGAACCAATTTCACACTGCAACATTCGAATGACTATATCACATAGTAACTTGTAGAAATCATTGAGATGGGTGTTCTTGGTGTCTAACACCCAAACAACATGAACATCTGGCCTTTTCCACTTTTGCCAGTATTTCTGCATGGTCTCTCTTTCATTTTCCTTGTATAGGGCAATGTGAGATCCATCATTTCTCATAGAATACATATTTTCCAGCAGATCTGGATCCACCACTATTCTCTCCCCAAGCACGAACGTGGTGAAGAATGATTTATCTTTGTCTACCACGGCTCGCGCATAAAACTCATGTCTGGATGGAAGCAATTAGGTCTTGTCGTTAGATATTTGATAAGCCCTTCTTTCCTCAGCATCTTGATAAGAGGTGAACCCTTGTTCTCCTCCAACAACTACACATGCATCAACTTCTCCTTTTGAACTTTTCAGTTTGTTGCTGTTCAAATGTCAGGGCGCCTCTTGATTCTGCGTCTTTGAAGATTGTGACGAGGCAGCCATATCAAATAGAGGTATTGAAATCACTTACTGAGGTGATTCCAGTGAATGACAACTCATGCTCTTGGAAGGTTTCACGAATGGGGCCTGAAACTAGTATGGGTTCAGAACGTCGACTTCATGAGATGATTGAATACGTTCAGAATGATCGGCCATTACTTTTGATGATGAGCACCTACTGAAGGAATTTTGCAGAGAATGTTCCAAATTGAAGGTGTTCAGAGCGATGAATACCTTGGAGAGATTTTGAAATTAGAAGATTTGCACGTCGAAAGTGAAACCCTACTTATTGAAGATAGGTAAATAGTGTCTTCGAGATGAATGGTTAGGATTAATTTTAAAGAAAGAAAATCGACAGTTAGGAGTTAAAATGACGATCAAAATCATTCTGACGTACGACTAGATTCGTGAGTGCTGACATGGGCACGATCTCGAGTAATGTTCTGATAGACGTGGCGATGTGGCATTGGGTCGTTCATTGCGATTGACTACGTACGATCCTTTCGCATTTAATTTTGTAATAAATGCGGCGTGTTGCATAAGCAAAACTAATATTCAAACGTCCTGCCCAAAATATGGTCATCGGTTTGGTTGACAAGTATGGAAGTCTTTTGAGTCAGCACGGGCTTGTAAGCTTGGACCAAAAATGTTTTCAGCACGGATCACCATCAGCTTAGTCTTCAATCTTCAATTCTTCAAAGAAAGTGTGAGCTTGAACTCAACTTTTATCCACATCTCTCTGTCTTCAACAACCTTGAAAGATTGAGAGCTTAGACTCAATCTTAGTATGCTACACACCGTCTTCAACCACTTGTTGACATATTTTCTAATATATGATCCTCTTGATAGACTGAGAGCTTGGACTCAATCTCAATAAGTGTTTTGTCAGTCTAGATCTTTAGGAAAATCAAACTAAGAGCTTGGACTTAGTTTAATCCGCTTCACCAGAAATCCAAGAAAATGAATGAAAGCTTGGACTCATTCATCTCCTTCTTCAATTTCATCAAACTCTTTAAGTTTGAGTTTGATACAAATCTCTTTGAAGCGAGATTCTGGGAGTGGCTTCGTGAAAATTCCTGCGAGCTGATCTTCAGCACGGATGTACACCACGCTTACATCCTTCTTCTCGACATGATCACAAATGAAGTAGTGTCATATGTCAATGTGCTTAGTTCTGGAATAATGATCTGAATTCTTTGTAATGCACATTGTACTGTTGTTGTCACAGGAACACATCCTGAGTCCATATCATAGTCGAGCAGCTGCTATTTGATCTATTGACTTTGAGCACAACAACTAGTAGCAGCAACTTACTCCGCTTCGGTTGTAGACGTTGCCACCGAGTGTTGTTTCTTGTTGAACTAGCTTATTAGCTTATGTCCAAGAAACCAACAAGTCCCACTCGTGCTATTGCGATCAATACGACAACCTCCGAAGTCTGAGTCTGAGTATCCATTGAGAGAAAACTCGTATGGGGTCTTTTGAAGTCTATCATTGATGTTGTTTTGATTCTGAGTGTAACACGTCATCATCAATGCTTCGCCCCAAAAGTCCTCACCTAAGCTGGTCTCAGCCAGCATGGTCCAAACTGCTTCCTTCAGCGTTGGATTTCTTCATTCTGCTAGGCCATTCTGCTGCGAAGTTCTTGGAGTAGAACGCCCATGCCCGATGTCGGCTTCTGCATAGAAATCCATCAGTGAGCCGTTGCAAAAATCTGTTCCATTGTCGGATTTGATCCTCTTAACTGTGACCTCTCGTTGGTTCTGGACTCGCATGATCAGCTCTAGCAGCTCGTCCTTGTCCTTGAGAAGTTTGATCCAAGTATAGCGTGAGTAGTCGTCCACTACTACTAAGGAGAATCTCTTTCCTCCAATGGTTGGGGGAGTTACAAGACCGAATAAGTCCATTTAGAGTAACTCCAGCACTCGGGTAGTGCTTGGGTTGGCTGCTTTGTTCTTGAAGGAGGCCTAGGTCTATTTCCCTTGCTGGTAGAACTTGCATGCTCCTTCCTTCTTGAACACTCTTTTTGGTAAACCTTTTACCAAATCGTGCTTAGCCAAATGATTGATTGTCTTGAAATTCAGATGCCTTAGTCTCTTGTGCTAGAACCGGTTTGTCTCTATCATACTGGTGGCAACGAAGCATGAGTCAGTCTTCCCACTCACCTAGTCTACTACATAGAGTCCACCTTTGCGAACTCCCATAAGCTTAATGTCTCAAGTAGCTTTATCTTTGATCTGACACTCTGATTCTTCGAATGAGGCAATATATCCATTCTCGCTGAGTTGAATGAGACTGAGTAAGTTGTGCTTCAGGTTGGTGACGAGAGATACATTGATTAGCCTTAGAACATTCAGCTCAATGCATCCCCTTCCAATAACTCTGCCTCTGGAGTTGTCACCAAACAACATAGGTGGTCCTCTGATTGTGTTGAGCTCAGTGAATATATCTCTTTTTCCTGTCATATGTGTTGAGCATCTGCTATCGAGGATCCACTTGCTTTTCTCCTGTTGTACTTGTTCCTGCAATAATAGAGTTTATATTTTAGGCCCTTGAGTCTCTGTGGGTCCTACGGGATTAGCTCGTGTGATTAGCCCTTTAGGGATCCACACTTTCGTGATCTTAATAGCTGGTGAAATTCTGTTGTTGTCACTAGCAGGAACCTTTCCCTTCCTTCTAAAATAATGCATGAATTTTGATTGGTAAGGTGCGGCTGTGTGTGTAGTTCTCTTAGATTCTTCTAAGAACCTCGAAATCTGGGTTTCGGATGTGAGTACCTCGGTGGAAGCTTGTTAGACAAGTCTGTACCACTTTGATTAGTCTTCCTAACCTTTAAATAAAGAGTTTGATTTGGCTCTGGCGTCAAGTAGGTGTTCCCCCTACATAATACATTTCTCCTCTCAAGTTTTGAAATTTGTTTCCTCGGTTGGCATGCTGACTGGGTTGGGTGTTTAGCTTTCTTGCAGTATATATAGGCTGCCTGGCTAAACTTGTCGAGGGAGTTGACTTCCTCGCAGTGGGAACATACTACTTAGTCAGCTTTTGAGATTGTACTGACTTCCGGTCAGTATGAAATTTTGCCAGCTTAGGATCATGCTGTTTTACCAGCTTACCCTTTAACTTGGACTTATTTTTCTCATTCTGATTTGTCATCTTGGGGTTGTTGGCTAACCAACCTTTAGCATTTCCAGTCTGAGCTGGCACTTTGAATGCAACCCCATGACCTCTCGACTCACACTACGTACTAAGTTTTTCTTTTATGAAAATGATGGGTCTCATAGTACCAATAGGTGCAGGGTCTTCATTGTTCAAATTATTTTCATACCCTGACCCTGAATTATCCAAAGGCTCACTCATGCTTTGCATGGCCTCTTGAGCCTTTCTTGAAAAAATAAAGTTTCTCATCTTGCTCAACGATGGTTAAGTTTAAGGATTTACACTCAGATTTCAAATCTTGAAAAATCTTAAGTGGTGTTGAGTGTTATTCCTTAAATTGTGCTAGCTCCTCACTAATAGACCTTGATTTCTCAATCTCCTCGATCAAAACTGAAACATGTGACCTTAGTAAGGTATATTTGTCGGCCAAGACATTTTTATTTCATAATTTTTTTGAAATTCTAACGATAAAATGTTTAAGGTGACTTTCTCTGAGTCGAAACAATACGACTCAAATACACCAAGAATACATGCGGAGAATTTTATGATAAGAGAAGTTTTTACATGTTCACTTGAAGTTGTGAGTGTTGTCTTGTTTTCAACTTCAAATGCATTCTTAGTTTCCTTTCCGAATGCGATCATGAATCATAGAAGAGCTTCCTCATCAGCTTCTTACTCAGATGAGTAGTCCTCATCATGGTCTGGGATGTCTGGCATATCGGTCCTTGTCACCATAGCTTGAGCTACCGCCTTAGATGCACGGCGCTCGAAGACCTTCTTCAGCCTTTCCCTTTCTTCTTTGGTCATAGAGGGACACTTGAACTTCCGATGCTCAGAAGAACCGCATTGGAAGCATGCTCTAGGGGCTCGCTTGATGAACCTCTTTTTCTCAGAGCTAGGTGTTTCCTTCTCTCCGTTCGCCTTCTCGAGGAGTTCGGAAAGCCTCCTCATTTGCTCTTCAAGCTTGATGATTGAGCTTTCTCATTCCTTAAATTGAGATCCTAATGTAGTAGGAATGTCTTTCGGTTGTGAGCTTGGCTGACCATCTCGCCGGTCAGTATGGAAGGGTTTCTCGGGTTTCCACTTAGAATCCCTCTTTATGATGTAAGTTATGTCCTTAGCTTGGTGGCTTGGCGAGCTGGCTGCTCGAATAGCCTCGTTCTTGTTAACCATCTGAATATCCCACTCGTGCGCTTAGAGCTGGGTGAACAATTTGTTGGTCGTCAGTTTTGATAAGTCTTTTTTTCCAGTGCGGTTGTTTTGATGAACCAATCTTCTTTCGACATTTTGAATATGATCTTGGCGTTAAGATCTGCATTAGAGTATGTCCTTTCCAATGCCTTGAGCTCACTAATGATGGTGTTAAATCTTTTCTCCATCGCCTTTATCATCTCTCCAGGTTGCATATGGAACGACTCGTATTTGTCAGCACAAACTTGCAGTTTGTTGTGCTTCATCTGATCTGTCTCATGGCAGAGTGTGTCAAGGTAGCTCCATACCACTTTGGCATTATTGAACTGCATAACTTCCTCCGCTAGGGGGTCCGGTAAGGAAGATAGTATGACCTTATAAGCTATGGAATCAAGTTGATTCCTTCTCTTATCTTCTGGACTCCACTCATCGTACGGCTTATCGACGGTTCTTGCGCCTTCGGTACCAAGAGGTGGAAGGACCTTTGTAATAATTATTGGTCCATGCTCCTGCACCTCTATCAACTCCAGATGAACGCTTTTCAAATGAATGCAAGCCCTCTTCTTCCATATATCGTACTTCTCTGGATTGTACAACTGCAGCTTTATCATGTTCATCATGATTGTACCTAAGCTATAAGATAAGACAACAAATATGTGTGCAAGGAATGGATACAGTCCTAAGCGACTCAAAACAACCAGCCTGGAAGGACTGACCGCTCTGATACCACTTGTTGGTCCCAATTTATCATAGTAGAAATAATGTGCACAATGGAAATTGAAAATATTTGTTTGGTATACTTGCACTTATCCAAGTTGATGGTGATGTGTCAGCTTGGTTTGTTAAATCTTTGTACAGGTACTTAACATCAAGTGTGTTTAACGTCAATATTCAAAGTATACTGCAACACTTGAGTGTTGAGTTTTAAATGGAAGTAAGTTGTCAGTATGAAAGAAAACATTAAATAACAAACGATATATAGTGGTTCGGACCAAAATGTCTTACGTCCACTCTTCAGACCTAAGTCTGGTAATCCACTAGGCTTGCTTAGAACTTTACACGTGCTCCCACAATCAATCTCTTGCTGAAGAATGTCTTGTCCTTCAAGTCCACAAGCGCACTCTCCTGGTCCTTGCTCGTTCCTCGCTTCGCAGCTTCTCAGAGTGTGGGCGCACCATTCAGCCTCCTCATTGCTGGAATAGGGTGTTTATATTTCTCCCTTGAACTATCTCCTTGGCGGCAGGTTGCCCGTAAGAGTCAAAGTACAAGATATACTTGACTATTGTAATCTTTCTTGGAGAGAAAGATTACTAATAAAAATAACTCAAGAACTCTAAGGTTATGAGTCTCGTGTTCACTAGAGTGACACACGGAAGAGCTTTAACAACCTCGAGTGATTATTTAAGTTTGATTGCAAATCGTAAGCTCGGTTCGTGATTCATATAAGATTCGTCTTGAATTCGTAGCTCATAAGTGTTGTAAGTGTTAGATTTGTCACGCGTAACCTTCTTATGTTGAAGATCCTCCGGTATATATAGCCGTGAGGTAGAAGGTATGAAATAAATGTCCATTAGAGATAAATTGGAAGATGTCCAATCGGATGTCTCTGTTGATTGCTGCACTAGGCAGGTAGGTGTGCTTTTCCAGATGTTCTGCACCTGCTTCGCTTTTTCTGACAACGATAGAGACGCTTCGCCTTTGTGTTAGAACGACAGTATTGTCAATTTGAGGAGTCTCGGACTGAATGTCCTAGGTATCGAAACTTAGAGTTTCGTGCTTGCAGACTTTAAGGAATCTCCTATCCTTAAAGTTTGTACTTGTCAGTACGTTCCTCAAATGATCCTTGTTGTGTCTTTGCGTTGGGACCTGGACTAGGAAGTCTATGCTGGTGTTGTCATACCATGCTGGTGACGTCAGCCTTCAGTATATGCTCGGTCCCTATGCTGGTAAGTTTGGCGTACTCATATTCTTCCAGACTCGTAAGTTCGGCCCGAACCTTAGTCTGTTGAGTTTTTTGCGCATTCTTGACTGATTAGCCAGTCTAGTCTTCAGATTAGCTCCAACTTACAACTCGATATTGATCCTATACAGGACTTTACATTTTTCGGCTATGCTGAAACTAAGATAACTTTTACATACTTTGACCCACCAAAACACAATAATAATATAAGAAGATTTCTAACAAACATTATATGTATAAATAATCTATAAAGATTTAAGGACAATAAACATTTCTTATTATTTTTATTTTTCTGTCCAAGAAAATCTCAACTTGAATCGACTCAAACCAAATAATCTGGATTATTGATATCCATACCTTAACCTATATGCATGTATAATTTCTACCAATAGAAGTATCAAAATAAGGTTTTGATTTTACTATCACTTATAATTGAAAATGACATAATCTATATATACTAAAAGGCAAAATCCCCAAACAAAAAATTTTTCCCCTAAAAATACCTACCATAAATATTTTACTTATATATTAGGTAATGAATGATAATTAAGGTAAGAATATAATTAGTAAAATAATTTTTAATGGCTAAAAAACCAATCATAATATATAAATGCATAATGTATTCGGTAAGTATTAATAATTATGGTAACCATTGCAATTACTAAGAAATAAAATAAAATTATTTATATTAGATTAATTCATCAGGAATAATAACTAGAAACAGCGTTGTTGTATTTCATATTTTATATATTGAAATAAACATCCATAAATTTATAAATTAAATTAATAACTCAATCAACAAGTGTTAAACATCCATGAGTTTATAATTGTATTAGTAGTGGGTTATAAAAACTATAAGGAAGAATCATAAACCTAAAAATGCAAATTTTTACCATTGTGAAAGATATCTGCAAAATAATGTGTGCGAAAGAGATGACACATAATGATCAAATGTGTGGGTGGAGATTGAGAAAATAAGTATGAGTGTTAAACGGATAAAATAATATAAAATTGAGAAATAATAGACGATAACGACAATCACCTATAAAATGGGTAAAATTGACTATTATATTACGAACTGAATTGAATTGAAGATTCGATTGATTGGATTGAAGGGATTCGGATTCAGTTCGGTTGAATTGACCGAAACCTCCATAAATATATTTCTTTTTTATAATGTTGAAGTTGAGTAATTTGAATAATTATTAAAAATATATATTATTTGTAAGTATTAAATTTTCGAGTTTTAATTCTGAGTTATTTTTAATGTTTTTAAAATATTAAAAATCATATCAAGTTTTAATATTACATAACATAGGACTAGAAACCTAAAGTTACATGAACATGAATCACAAAATTTATTTCGAATATAATTTATTTTAAAATCTAGAATAAATATATGTCTTCTTTGAAATAAATATTTAATATTATTAATATTGATGAAAATCACAAGAAAATGAGAGGCAAAAATACAACATTCTTATGTATTCAAATGAAAGAGATGATGACAGTTAAGTGTTTTGAAAGATAAGAGCAAACAAATAACATTGCAAATCAATTGAGATTAGTTGAGAAATTTAAAATTGAACTTCAATTTAACTAACAAAATTTGGGCTAAACTCAATTGGATTTTAATATTTTATTTTTATATATCCATACAATAAATTAAATTGATATAGTTTAATAACGAAAATAATATGTATACTGCGAGCAGGTAGCAATCTAGTTTTTTCTTGAAAATCTATGTCAACCCTGAATCACGCTATCCATACACTTGGAATTCAGAAATATAAGAATGGGGACACAATTCATTATGATGCATTATTTAAATAGTTTAATAATTATTATGAATACTTTTTTAAATTGATATAGTTTAATAACGAAAATAATATGTATACTGCGAGCAGGTAGCAATCTAGTTTTTTCTTGAAAATCTATGTCAACCCTGAATCACGCTATCCATACACTTGGAATTCAGAAATATAAGAATGGGGACGCAATTCATTATGATGCATTATTTAAATAGTTTAATAATTATTATGAATACTGAAAAAGATATAAATAATGCCAGGTGGATGATTTGTGAAATAACACATTAATTAAATAATAAAATAATTTAATTTGATTCAACCCTTTTCATTTTCCTCTTCTCATCATGCAGTTTGCATGAGATCTTTTGCAATGGATATTTTAAAAACAATCTCGTTTGCCGATTGATATGTACGTAAATAAAATACAACAATAACTATTCGACACATATATACAAGTATGATAAATTTTTGTAGTTATATGAAAAGTTTGAATTTAATTATGAATATTATATTATTTTTTAAATAAATAGTTTTTCTTAAAAGATAGATAATAAATATAATCGAGATTTAGAAGTTATCTAAGGCTCGATTAAGTTTGTAAATGTTATAATAGAGTGAAATGAATTTTCTCATTTATTTACGTGTGTACAACAAGTATATATAGAGTACAAGAGAGTGCATGAAATAAGGAAGATATCTAACAAACATATCTATTTGAATTTAAATCTCCTTATCAGAGGAGATATTTTTGTTATCACCCCCCCGCAAGCGAAGCGTCGGATTGTCAGAGACGCAAAGCTTGGACCTGAAGAATTTGAAACTCGGCTGAGGTAGTACTCTTTGTGAAGACGTCCGCCACCTGAAGCGTCGTAGGGATGAACTGAGTTTTTAATCGACCGGATAGGGCGAGCTCAATGGCAATCGATTTCTATGTGCTTGGCGCGCTTGTGAGAAACCGGATTCTGTGTTAGGAAGAGCGCACTTTTATTGTCACATAGCAGAACGGGCGTGGAGGACGGTGAGAAGCGAAGCTCGCGAAGCAGATTGGACACCCAAACAAGTTCGGCAGAGGTGTTAGCGAGTGCCCTATATTCAGATTCTGTACTCGAGCGAGATACCGTAGGCTGCTTTTTGGCACTCCATGAGATGAGATTTGGGCCGAGGTAGATGGCATATCCATAAGTAGAACGTCGTGTATCTATACAACGAGCCCAATCGGCATCGGAGTAACCGACGAGCTCACAAGGTCCAGGCTGGAAGGAGAGACCGAAGGCAATAGTACCTTTCACGTATCGGAGAATACGTTTTACTGCCTGGAAGTGGTCGACTGTAGGATTCTTCTGAAACTGGCTGACGGTATTAACCGCATAGGCAATGTCCGGTCTAGTGATTGTCAGATATTGCAGAGCGCCAACCAAGGATCGATACAGGGAAGGATCACTGAACTCGACTCCTGCAGCGGTAAAGGAAGCACCGGGAGCAAGAGGCGTTGCAACAGGCTTGGAGTCAAGAAGCTGAGCGCGAGATAAGATATCGTGCGCATACTTAAACTGATTTAGGGAGAGGCCGGATGATGAGTACGAAACTTCCAAGCCTAAGAAGTATCCAAGTCTGCCGAGGTCTTTAGTAGCGAACTCAGTACGAATCCGTGCGAGTAGTTTGGCGATGACCGAGGAGTCGCTGCCAGTGATGATGATGTCATCTACATAAACGAGCAAATATACTGTGTAACCGCGATCCAGTAGAATAAATAGAGACGTATCTGCTGAACTGCATACGAAGCCGAGGGTAAGAAGAAAATCCCGGAAGCGAGTGTACCAAGCGAGAGGCGCCTGGCGCAAGCCATAGAGAGCCTTCTTTAGGTAGCAGACGTGATCCGGAAAGCGTGGGTCAATGAACCCTGGCGGCTGCTCCATGAAGACCGGAGTGGTGAGATAGCCATTGAGAAAGGCGTTTTTCACATCCAACTGATGTAGAGGCCATGAGCGCATAACGGCAATAGACAAGATGATTCGAACAGTCGCGGCTTTGACGACTGGGCTAAAGGTGTGCGTGAAATTGGAACCAGGATGCTGACTGAAACCCTGAGCAACAAGGCGCGCTTTATATCTGTCAATGGAGCCATCCGCGCGTAACTTAGTCCTGTAAACCCATTTGGAGCCGACAACATTAGATTTAGGTGGGCGCGGAACCAGAACCCAAGTTTGATTATCTCGGAGGGCACGCATTTCATCATTCATAGCATCGATCCAGTGGGGGTGTTTGAGGGCTGATTTGATGCCTCTGGGTTCAGAAGTCGTGATAAGTGCGGAATGAAGGCCGGAGGATTGTAGGAGAGCAAGGTCGACGGGAAACTTAGGTTTGAAGATTCCGGTTTTTGCTCGTGTTTGCATGGGGTGAGAGGGAAGAAGGTTCGGTTGCGGCTGTGGCGAGGGAGAGTGAGGCGAGGGCGGTGAGGCCGGAGGGTCAGGTGAGTGGTGTGGGGAAGGGATAGGAGAATTTTGAGGGGGGCTAGGAGGAGGTTCGTGATCCTGATGATGTGGGTGAGGAACCTCGTCGAGGCAGAGGTGACAAGGATTGGGGTTAGGGTTCGGTGTGGTAAAGGGAATAGGTGGGAGTGAGGGCTTTGGTGTGGCTGAGGAAATAGGGTTCGGTGTGGTGACAGGGTCATCATCGAAGGATGAGATGGAGAGCTGTGAGGCCGATGTAGCTGGGCTGCCGCCGGCAAATGGAAAGCACTGTTCATCAAAACGAACATGTCGAGAAATATAAACACGTGAGGTAGAGGGATCAAGACAACAAAAACCTTTGTGACTGGAGCTATATCCGACAAATATACACGGCAGACTTCGTGGCTCAAGTTTATGACGAACATAGTCACGAAGGCAAGGAAACGCACGGCAGCCAAACACACGAAACATACCATAGGAGGGAGACTGGCGAAACAAAACCTCAAATGGAGATGTAGAACCCAACGGCACACAAGGAAGCCGGATAATAATATAAACTGCCGTACTAAAGGCCTCAACCCAAAAGGTGGTGGGAACTGAGGCGTGGAATAAGAGACTCAGTCCCATCTCTGTCACGTGACGATGCTTCCGTTCTGCTCGGCCATTTTAAGCAGGAGTGTGCGGACATGATATTAAGTGAAGAATGCCGCAAGTGGTGAAGTGGGAGCGTAGACGAGTGTTTGTGAATTCCGAACCGCCATCGCTCTGGAATTTGACAATCTTGCGTGAGAACTGGTTTTCGACAAAGGCTTGAAACCGCAGAAAGGTGTCAACGAAGTCCGATTTAGCCTTGAGCGGATAAAACCATGTGAATCTGGAATAGTCGTCAATGAATATAACGTAGTATCGAAAACCAGATTTAGAAATAACAGGCGAGGGGCCCCATAAGTCACAGTGAATAAGCTCCAAAACAGAAGATGCACGAGATTGAAACAATGGGAAAGATAATCTTGAACTCTTAGATAACTGACATGATGCACAAACAGTTGGCGAAGGCAACACTGAAGAGAGACATAAAGATGTTCTTTTATTCAAAGTGGAAATGACAGAATGCGGTACATGACCAAGGCGACAGTGCCATAAATCAAAAGATCCAAGTAAATGTTTATTAGAAATAAACGCAGAGAAAGCCGGAGACTTTGAGTCCAACATATAGAGTCCGTGATTAAGCCTTCCTGTCGCGAGCAGGTTTCCCGTGGCCCGATGAATGATGCGAAGCTGAGAATCATCAAAGAGTACATTTACCGGATAATCCTGGGTTAGTTTACTCACAGAAAGCAGATTCTTAGTGAAACCAGGAACAACCAGAACATCATTCAAAGTGAAATGCCGTGACATAGAACGATAACCAATATGAGAGATAGGCAGGGTAGCGCCATTACCGACAGCAACTTGATCATCACCATTGTACGAGGAAGAACCATCCAGAGTTGAAGCATCGGCAGTGATGTGGGCTGTGGCGCCTGTATCTAAATACCAATCAGAAGCATTAGATTGAGAAATAGAGCAGTTAGTAGAGAAAGCTTCAACTAGGTTGGCGGAGGGCGGGGGCCGTTTAGAACGATCATATGAACGGTCAAAACGATGAGGACAGTCGAAGGCGTCGTGATCAAGAGCACGACAGAAGGAACACCAGGGCGCCTTACGACCTCACGACTGCTTGCCACGACCACGGGAATAAGAGATCTTGCCGCGGCCATTGTACGAACTCGAGCCTCGGCCGTGTGTGGTTACTGCGAAGGCCACGGGAGGCGGGGAAGAGGTGTCGTCAACCGTGCGCTGAAACAGCTCGTGACTTTGAGCGCGAGAGAGGAGAGTTGAGAAGTCCGGTAACGGCTCGATGGTGAGTTGGGCGGTTGTGAATGCAGCGAAGGACGGCCCAAGTCCGCGAAGGAACCAGTGCGACTTGTCGGACTCGTCCAGATGACGGCCGATGGCCGAAAGTTGATCACACAGCAATTTGAACTTGGTACCATACTCAGATACGGAGAGAGAGCCGCGCTTGAGAGACAGTAGATCATCTTTAAGACTCATCTCGCGTGCCTTGGAAGAGTGACTGTATGCGCGAGTAAGAGCCTGCCAGACGTCCTTGGAGGTTTTACAACCGATGACGATAGCCATAGATTTCTCAGTTAGAGTTGACACCAGGAATAGTTTGAGAAGTTGGTCGCGTGCGGACCAAGTAGCGAACGCTGGATTCGGAGAAGAGAGACCAGCCGCCGAGACGATTTGCGCCGGCGGGGGAGGCGAGGATCCATCTAAGAGAGGCATGAACTTCTGGCTGATGAGAAGTGGCTCGATTTGAGCGTGCCAGAGAAGGAAATTCGCGGACGTCAACTTGATGGTGACCATGTGTAACATCGTGGATAGAGGCAGAGAGGGGAGATCAGAGTCTGCCATTGAAAGAAGCACGACGCAGGAGGCGTGATGAAGTCGGCGCTGATGGAGAAAGAATTAGGGTTTCAGTCTAGGGTTAGGCTGATACCATGTTATAATAAAGTGAAATGAATTTTCTCATTTATTTATGTGTGTACAACAAGTATATATAGAGTACAAGAGAGTGCATGAAATAAGGAAGATATCTAACAAACATATCTATTTGAATTTAAATCTCCTTATCAGAGGAGATATTTTCGTTATCAGTAAACTTCAAAGCATTCGATAAAAAGAATTCAAAACTCAACTCGATAATAAACGAGTCAAACTCAAGCATAAAACTACTGGCTCGACTTGATTACTCCCCTAAGTATAAATATTAAAATCTAAATCAAATAGGAATGAATTTAAATCTATAGATTAATCAAATCTTGCCTGAGATAAAAAAAAAAATTAATTATGAAAAAAATATATTTCTTGAATATAATATATAAAATGAAAAATACAATATATTTTAAATATAATATATACACTAAAAAATATATAATTATAACAAGTTTTAATCTAGACCAATTATGTGTTGATGAAGTGTTTCATTTTCTTTCTATTTAACATTAATTCAATTTGCTATATTTTTTATGATTATCAAAAATCATTAGTCAACTATCATTCTTGTATTGAGTTGATTCTAAAGTTGTATGTAAAATTGTAAAGGTCCAAAAGTTGCAATCGTGTAGGTTTGCGGAGAGCCGACATCTAAAAGCTCAAGAGCTTAGAAATAAATTTTGGATCAATCGTATTTTTAACTGGACAAATGTAACTGGCAATTATAAGTGGAGATATTCCAGTTGGTTGCTAAGTTGGAAGAACTAACTAGTTGTGAAGAGAGAGAGGGGGTTGAGATGAATAGATGTGTACAAGTTAAGTTGAAACATCAGCTGCAAATTTATACTCCAATCTGTCAGCTGATACTTCCGATGATTAGTTGACACAAGAATGACTCTCCCCTGCTATGTAGATCCCACGTTCTTGAGCCTAAAGAGCATCATCTAGTAGCATTAAATTCCCCTGCTAGTCACGAGCATAGTCTTGTCTTGATCCTATGGGTGCATTTGGATCTAATTATAACATGAGAATGAATCCATGAAGCTTAATAACTCTGGTCCAGCTGTGGCGTTAACGATAGTGTCTATGTGAGATAACATGTAGGGATCCTTTGAACATGCTTTGTTTAGGTCGGCGAAGTCGATGCATACCTCGTTCTTGTCATTTTTCTTCTTGACCACCATCACATTGGCCAGCCAAGTGAGGTAGAGGACCTCCCTGATGGATCCTATGCCTATGAGCTTTTGAATTTCCTCGTCGATTTTTATGTTCTTCTCGGGAGTGAATTTTCTTCTTCTTTATTGCACCGAGTGACAGTTGGGATCAACTTGTAATTTGTGTGTTATGACTGAAGGGTCGATCCATGTCATATCCTTGTGCCATGCGTTTGAAGAACTCAATTAATGTGGTGCACAAATCTGATTTCAGCTCGACTCTAATGAAGGTTTTCCGAGTCAGATCCATGTGGTCAATTTTGACCTCCTCTAATTCTTCCACCTTGGGTCGGTTTGTAAGAAACTTCTCATCAACCCGATGTTCTTGGGTACAAACTACTTTGAAGCTGGCATAGTAGCAATCCCTTGACATCTTTTGCTCGCCCCGTACGGTATGGATTTCCCGCAGTACTGGGAATTTCAACAATTTATGATATGTTAAGGAATGACCTTCATCTCGTGGATCCAAGGTCATCCGAATATGGTGTTGTGCGCCGACAATGCGTCAACCACTTCGAATTTGATATTGACACTCATTTTGTTGCAGTAGGTTGTTAGTGTTAAATCATCCAAAGTCCTTTGTTGTTCTCCATTGAACCCATACAAGGTCAGGGTTACACTGACAATGTTGCTCATGGGCACTTGCATTTCTCGCAGTACCCTTAGGAATAAGATATTGGCAGAGCTCCCGTTGTCCATCTATAGTCTCTTGACTTGACAGTTTGATATAATCATCGAGATGACTAAGGCTTCATTGTGAGGATTTTCTAGCTCACGGATATCATTGTTAGAGAACTTAATTGTCTCGTGGTTTGTGCGGTGGCATGTCAAGCCCGACTCATCATACAAGAGTCGGTGGGCTCTCTAGGGGCGAACATTCAATTATTTTGTTTGATTTTGACCTTTAAAATAAGTGAAATAATCGAATTTACATTAAAGGCAACCGAACCAAACTAAATTACCGAAATCACTAAACCTAAAATCTTATTTAGTTTTTGGTTATAACCAAATTTTAATATAAATTTAATAAATTAATAAAAATTTAAAATATAAATTATATGTATTATATATATATATATATATATATATATTGGGATGGGAAAAAAATAATCGAACGAACCAAAAATTGAAATATTTCAACCAAAATAACTGAAAATTTCTTAGTTTGGTTCGATTTTGGTTTTTTCGGTTTTTTGATCTACCCTAGGGCTCTCTTTGTTGAGAATTGGGATACCCCGCTGATTTCTAATCCCTCGGTGATCGAGTGGTTCGTCCCATCCGAATGTAGGGATTTCTCGGAGGCCATTTCGATCAAATACAATGAGGAATCCTCATTTGAGGAGCTCTACCACTTCCAAGCGTAGCGCTTGGCATTCATCGGTCATGTGCCCATGATCACCATGGAATTCAGATAATTTTTTGGGGTTGCGAGTCCGGCGACCTAGTTTCATCTTTCTGGGCCATCGGACGGCTTTTCCCATATCTTTTAGAACGATGTTAACCAATCGCATCGCTTATATACATAGGTTATAAGGGAGTGGGTCCTTTCTAACCTCGTAGCAGCTTGGCCCTCGTCCGTAGGGGTAGTTTTGGTTCATCTTGCGATCGTGTGGAATAACATACCTATTGACCCTGGGAGGGTGATGATTCGTGCTTGCCTAGGGTTGAGACCCAGCCCCACCTAACTTATTGTTATATGCGAGCTTCACAACTCTCTTTTCATTCTTCCAAGCGATAATGTTGGGTTATTCTTCTTCCTATTTGATATGTGCTCACACTTTACTGAGCACGGTGTCCATGTTGTCAAAGGGGTAAGTGGTCATCTCCCTGTACAAGTAGGAGTTGACGTTGAGGCCGTTTTAGAAGGCATAGATTGCAGTTTGCGGAGTGCAGTGCAGGACCTCAACCAATTCCCTATCAAACCTTCTTATATAGGATTGTAGGGATTCGTCTTTTCTTTGCCGAATGGTGCTGAGGTCATTAGGGGTGCTTTTCAACCCAACGATTGTTCGAGTATTTCCCCCCGAAGACCTGGTGCAGTTCTAAGATAAAAACAACATACACCTTTGGTAGGTTGACAAAGCATTGCAAGGCAGGGCCAGTGAGGCTAAACCTAAAATTTCACACCTGCGCACTCTCTTGGGACTGAGGCCGTCAATATCTTTTGTTTGTAGAGGGCAATGTGACCTTTGGGTCGGTTATCCCGTCGTAGAGTGTGAAGGTCACTGGTGAGAAACACGCGGGATGTTCATATCTATGATGGTAGCAATAAATAGGGAGTCCACATAGTTATCCCGAGCGATGGTCGGTTCTGGCAGTAGTACCCTCAAAATTTGGGTCAGTATTGATTTGAACATCATTAAATTGGCCTAAAGTCTCTTTTCATATTTGCCACGTAGATAGGTTGTACATGGTGTGCACGCATCCTTTCTAGTCAGATCATAGATATTTACAACGTCCTCATGATCGACACTCGGGTCTCATAGGGGTAACCTTTCCTTCGCAGCGGTGGACTCCAACTTCTCCACATATGATTGATTCTTTGAGGCCTGAGCTTGCGCCTGCTCGCGAAGTTGTTCGTTCTCCTGCCATAAACTATTATTGGTAGCATGGAGGACCTTGATTCAGGAGCTCATGGCCTTCAATTCTTTCTAGGGTCCCCCTATGATTCACAGATTGTGTTCGCTGCAAGGTCGTCTTGGCGTGCACCTGAGTCATTTTGGCTTGGTCACCAAGGGGTGTAAGGGATATGTCATCCATTCCATTATCTGCCGGTTGGTGACCTTTGTTCGCATCCTTCTCATTGGGTGGAATACCTGCCGTTTCCTGTGAAAGAGATTTTAAGAGCCCTGCGGTGTGCGCCAAAAAGTGTTGAGATTCAAAATTGATTGAATTGAAACCCTTCAAATCGTTGTTAGAGAAGACAACATAGAAACAATAATAACAAGAATACGTGTAAGTAAAGAGATGAAATTAAATACAATGGAAACGAGAAGATAATTTGTTTATTGATTGGACAATTCGACAACCATTTTGCAGAAATTCGAGCGTGAAAAACTGATACGGAAAATGAGTTGGGATCTCCCTTGTACAAACACAAGGGACAGGCCCTGTACACTTAATTGGGCCTGGCAAAACCCTAGGCCTCATCGGTGGCGATCCTAAGATTTTCAGAACTAATCCTAAAAAATTCGGGATCGGTTAGGACTTACGTGGACTGCTGGCGGCGGCTCAAAATTTCCACAACTGCTTTGTCTTATTCAGAGGCTTGGGGTTAATAGATGGCTGGGTTGACGTGCCATTGGGATTGATTGAGTTTGGTATTGGTTGATGCAGGCTAATTTGTTGGGATTTGTTGACTGCGTCGTGCGTTGACGGGCCAAATTCTCGTGGATATGGTTTACGAATATGAGTTGGTTTTTTATCGGTCTGGGCCGCTTGATCTTGACCCCAACAAACATTATTGATTTTAAATAAAAATAAATGTTATGTAATATGCTTAGTTATAAAAAAAATTCTTTTATGATCAATACATGATTCAAAGATTTTTCAAAACAAATGTGATTTAAGAAATCGAAAATCGATTTCATATTAGTATATAACACATAATTTATATACAAAATCTATCTACTTATAAGGTTGCTCATGAAATTAAATTTCACTAATAAACTCCATAGCAAACAAGAGTCAATAGGATATGAATACTAGAAAAATATATGAGTACAAATAGCTAATGCTAATATGTTATGATTCGAATCATGAAAAGCCAAATAGACCATATTAGTCAATTGAATTAAAGTAAAATGAGAGATTATATTAAACTGTCAAGTATTGTGCAAAATGAAATTAAAAAATATATATTAGGATGTCCCAATATAATAACAAATGAAATGAAATGAAATACAAAGATGTCACGAAATAACATAAAATAAAATAAAATGTGAAAATACAATGATGTCATCCTGCAAGTGCAAAACATCAATATTTTAGAATGTCAAATTATATAGTGCAACTTAAAATAAAAACAATAAATAATATTAATATATCACACAATAATATTTTTTTCACACATTGATGATTGATGATTTTAAGGAACACTCGTTATTGGATTAATATACCTCTCTTCAAGGGAGATAAAATAGAAGATGTGAGTGGATTATTATAGGTTGTATAAGGCTCGTAAAATGAAATTGTATAAAGTTAATCATAGCAAATAAAATAAATGTCAGTGTAATACCATAAATATATATCATATAAATATTAAATAATACATTAATTTATGTAGTACATGTTATTTATACAACTTTATTGTTTAAACATTATAGAAATATATTAATTATATATAAACAAAAAATTAATTTTCTATTATTTCAACAAAATAAAACAAAATCTCTATACTTTGCGTTTATGCAATATTAGTTCTACTAGATTTGCACTTACGTGATGCGCAAATCAAATATATAATATCTTATTTTATAATATTACGATATAATTGACAAAATTATATATATTAAGATTTTTTTTCACGGTCATTTTACATGTATTTAATATATAATAATATAAATTAGTTTCAATATTATACTATATATATTAAAGTAATAAAAAAAAAGAAGTATCTCAAACATAAAATATATGTGATATAATTTAAATATCATCCCATAAACAATATTATATTTGTATTATTTAATAAATAAATTAGTGAGATTTAATTTCTTAGTGATGTGACAAATATAGTGTTATTATATTTTATTAATATTTATTGTATATCTATAATATAATGAAATAAATAATAAATAAAACAAAAATAAAAACAGATTTATATTCTTACTATTATTTAGATTCATATATATTTGTATGTTGCACGAATTACATTTTTAATAACTTATTATAATTATAAGATTATAAACACGCACATATATATACACATATATTACTATAGTTATAATTAACTTTTTATATATATTATATATATATATATATATATATATAATTAAAAAAAAACCAAAGCAGGTAGATAGAACACAAAATTTATTAAAAATAAGAGTTTGTTTTACAAATTCAACTATCAAAATCATATTTGGATTATTTTTTGGGCATTATACTTATATTATTTTTAAATATAAAATAAGATAAAATAGTAAAAAATTAACACTTTAATGAAAAATGACACATATGATTTTGTTGAAATTGCTTTTATTGTTTGTTAAAATATATGTATATATTATAATATAAAAACATATCAAGTAAAGCAAAATTAAAAAACTATAATAAGCTTTATGTGATTTGATGATTTTTCATCTGCGTTATGCACGAATTAAATATATAATATCTTATTTTATGATATTATGATATAATTAACAAAGTTATATATCATAACACTTTTAGCGATTGTTTTTAAATTTCTTTCATTTTTATTCATCAATACTACATTTAATATATATTAATATAAATTTATTTTATATATTATACGTCAAACTATTTATATAAATTTAATAAAAATAAAAAAATATTATTAATAAATTTAGTGACATATGTATGTTAAACAAAAAGTGATAAATATAATTTTATTATATTTTATAATTATGTACATCTTTCTTATAATAAAATAAATAGGAAATAAAATAAAGATAAAACATATAGAAATTTTGCAGAAACAGTTTTTGCTTTAGTATATATATAGATAAGATGTTGGGTCGTAATCCTAACCCATATGGATAGGAGTGTAATTGAATCGAGTTGAGCCGAGTAGTGTCGTGATCAAGTTTGATTTGTTTAGTATTGAGTCGAGCTTCAAATTTTTTTTTTATTGAATTGTTTAATGTTTACAAACTTTTTTTAAGAGTCTAGATAAACTTTCTAAATTTACAATATATTTAAAGTATTTATTATTATTTAAAAAAAATATTAATTCCAAAATTAATATCAATTGATGCTCAAATTCAAATTTTTATTATATATATTTATCATAATATATTGATATGTCTAATAAAATAGGTGAAGAGTGAATACACATTGGTTGATCTTATCAACACGTCACCCCCATAAGCGGGACCCGCACTACATATCACAGCCTTTAAAAATATTTTTTTGAGGTGGGGGCCACCACATTCCTTACATCAAGCATTTCTGGAGGTATACTTAAGTGTGTGTGTGGGTGCGTCTTCCCATTCATCTCCTTCCACACTCCACACAAATCTCCTCTCTCTCTCATCAATTCCTGCTCCAATCGATTCCATCGACTTTTCAGGTATTGATTTCTGTATTTCTTCTTCTTCGACTTCATCTTCTTTATATTTATTTTTTAATTATTAAGATTCCGTGCAGTATGTTTGGTCGAAGAAACGAAACGGTTAGGTATTTTGTGAATTGTGATCGAGTGTTTGTAGCGATACGCGATACGAAGAATGAATTTTCCTCTTCTTCTTCGAGAATTTTCGTCGTTTTCCGATTCTTTTAGGATATTGGTGTTGCGGAGAAAATAGTCAAATCGGCAGAAATAGCGATCATAGTTTTGTCAGTTCACCGGCGCCGTGCCGGCGATCTATATTTCTGTTAATGTAAACTTCAATGCGCGAAATTGAGAAAAAGTGGCGACAGCGGCTGTCCCGGCGCGGGTATGCGGTGAAGCGTGTGGAGCAGTCGGGAATGACGGTGTGTCACGTGTTAAGTTAGGCTGATTGGCTTTTAATTTAATACACGTATTTATTCTCCATAAAAACAACTCAATGCCGTACTTCTTCAAGATATGATTCGCATTTAGTATTTTAAGCTTTCCTTGGTTTATTAATTGGTGAAGAAATATTTTCTTGGAGAAAAAACTTTTCAATTTTTCACATATCTCTCTTATATCCTTTAGCCAAAATGGCGACACTGTATAATAATCTTATAATGGTGCTTCATTAGATTATGCTTAAGTGTGGTCCCTGCCTTGTATGAATTGTTACATATAGTGAAAGTTGAATATGTCAAACCTACATCAATTTTTTATAAGAATGGGTGACGATCAAGAAAAGTAAGGATTATTTTTTTATTAGTGACATATAAATTAAACAAGAAAAAGCATAGTACTGAATCCATGAATGTCTTTTTCCTGGTTCATCGAAGGATGGATTAGTCTTTTTGGTAATTTTTTTTTTAATCATGCGTGTCTTGTTGATCAGTCAATGGTTAACCAACAGTTTGTCCTTTGATATTAAATAATGGTGGTTAGTTGAATCTACTTTTTTCTTTGTTGCTCAGACAGTAAACCTTCATATCATCAAACTTGTGTTTATTTCCCGTAGTAAACGATTGTCTCTCTGTCTAAGACAGAGAGTATTGTGGTGATTATCATATTGTTGTAAGATTTCCTCTTCTGCCAAAACTTAGTCAGTTGGCAGTTCGTGTGATTTAAATATAATTTAGAATTTCTTTTCTGTGTCTGGGGCTTGTTTGCTGATCTGTTTTTTCCTCTTATTATGTTTCAGTTTTGCGAGGATGAAGGGTGCTGTAAGATCTGAGGCTGATCTTATCACCAATCTACCCAATAACATAATTGATAACATTCTTGGATGTCTGCCTCTGCGAGATGTGGTGAGGACAAGTATTTTGTCGAGAGAATGGAGGTACAAATGGGTCTCATGCCCGGATATTGTGTTTGATTTCTGGTTTGATCAAATGTTTTTGGGTGGCCACAAACTGGAGCCGCTGATTTACCAAATATTGAAACTTCACGAGGGTCCCTTGCTAAAATTTGTTCTTCAAGTGCCTGATCTTAGAAGCAATTCAGATATTGATCAATGGGTTCGTCTGCTGCCAAATAACACTCTGCAAGAATTGACTCTCCATGTTTCGAAAGGAGAGGCCCATAGGTTGAGTTCTCACCTACTAACTTTCCAACATCTGAGAAATCTCAAGCTCTATAACTGTGTATTCGATCCGGTTCCTGGGTTCAAGGGATTTAGCAAACTCGTGAACCTTGAGCTGCAAAGCGTTCTGCTTGTGCCTGAATCATTTGCGAGTTTCATCGCATCGTGCCCTGCAGTTGAAAGACTGAGATTGGTTCACTGCACCAGCTTCGATTGCCTTGAATTAAGTTCCCCCAAGTTGAAATACTTTGAGTTCAATGGGGTATTCAAGTCAGTTTCTTTCAAGAATTGCCCTGTTCTGAACGATATAAAATTAACCTTTTCATCCATGGAATTTAGAAGGGGCAACCGATTTTCTTTAGACTTGGTGAAATCCCTTAGCTGTCTGCCTGCCCTCGAGGACCTGCAACTACAAGCTTATGCATTGGAGGTAAGAGAAAGGATGTTGTTATCACTGCTTCACTCATTGCAGTTCAATATTGACGTTTTTCTCTTTTAATTTCCAGGATCTTGTCGAGCATGGCGCACCGAGCAGACTACCCATCTCTTTGAATACACTGAAAAACCTTCACCTTTCCGACATGTACTTCGAGAAGATCCAGGAGTCTTCATGTGCCATTTGTTTCATCCGAAGCTGCCCCAATCTGCAACGCCTTAAAATCACTGTAAGTAGTTACCAGAATTCACTCTTTTCGAAATATCCATTAATGACAACTGAATTAACAAGACCACGGTTTGATCTCCAGGCTTTCACATTCGATGTGGTGGATGCTGTAGCAGACTTCCTGAGATCACAGACAAGCTCGGAGTCTTTGGCTCATCTGAAAACCGTGAAGATGCAGTTGTTCTCTGGGATCCAAGCCGAGATGGAATTCGTAAAGTATCTATTAGCATCAGCCACAACACTCGAGGAAATGGCAATCACGCCCCATGCTGGTAGTATTACCGATGGTGGAGAGTCGATACTGAACGAGCTTAAACAATACCCGCGAGCATCACCAAGTGCAGAAATCTTTAGTTCGGACAACAATCATGGGAAGATGCATTTGTAATCGATCTCAGCTTGTGCAGTTGTTTTGTAAATATTGTTTTCTTGCAGTTAGTTTGAGCAATGCAGTAGCCCTAACTTGTATATATATGTGGCCTGTGTGTTGCATGAATCCTGCCTTGGTATTCTGGTTCTAACCCTAAAATAAAATAGGTGTCTGTAACATATTAACTTTCAAGTGCAGGGATATGAATTAATTGAATCGAAACTTAATAGGAATGGGATTATATAGTTCATTAAAGTTTTATATATGTAAACATGTTTGATTTGGGAAATTGTATTTTTCATAGATAGTCTCATTTATTTTAAGTTGCGAGCAAGAAAAATGGGCTTAATACAAGATTAAAAAAAAAATGGGTAAAGGGTTTGAAAATGTGAATGAGCATATAAAAGTAAAACCTTTTCATTTTTAAACAGTTTGTATTTATTAGTTATGTGAAATTTAATCGAGCGTCCGGTACGAAGGATTTCTGGACCCGCCGCTTTGTGTGTCCTACTCCTATGAAGCACGGCAATGCCAGAAACAGAAGCAGCCTCTTTTGGAAGAGAATGTCGCCTCAGCATCAGACGATTTCAACCTGCTTATTCTTTTTGGAGGCCTTCTTTTCTTGGACTGGTTTTCATATAGTTGATATCGTTTTACCTTCTGCTTGGGTTCATCACTTTTCTTGAATGGCAGTGGCGATGGAGCTTGTGTCGATTTGAGGAGCTGAAAGCGGGTTTCGAGGTGTGGAGGGAGGGGAGTAGCGCTTTTAATGTTAATGGCAGCCATTTGTTGTAGAGCCACCATATCCATGGCTTCACAGAGAAGCTCTTCCACGGCCTTCTTATCATGTTCATTCAGATCACCCATTTTTCATCAATAATCTCTGTCTGTGTGTGTGTGTGTGTGTTTGTGTGCATTTGGAGCTGGTTATAAAAAATTTCTCAACGGTAATTTTCCAATACTTTCATATAAGAATCCCACTAATTAAGTTAGTGAAGTTCCAACGATGTTGGTCTTAGAATATGGGCCTAATTTGGTTAGGTTTTTTCCCAGTGGCTTGACTTTTAATTTGCAGGCTTTGACGAATGTAATAAATTCTATAGTAAATTATTGTATAGTAAAGCTCACTTTTTCATTTCTTTTGAGCTGAAATGCGTCCAAATGCCTACCATGGACATATTAAGTTAATATGTTAATATATAATATGATAATTGTCAATTTAGATCTAAATTACATAAAATTAGGAGAGCAAAATTTATCTAGTCTTTTTGGATAAGTAAATTTGTTATCCAGCAACATATTTAAAAATATAAGTTTTATATTTGATTTTTATGTCAATAATTTGAAAATAATATTTGATTTTTAAAATGTTTGACATTTATTACTTTTGGATTTGTTATACACATAGCCCCTCTCTCTCTCTCTACCGCATTTCAACATTCTTCACCCCATCGTCATTGCTGACAATCCAAGCTATGAAAATATCGGGATTTAGCACGCCTAACCGTAAAAAAAATTTACATTTCATCTACACGATATTTGGGGAACAACCCGAGCGCGAACCAGGTACCATTTCTCCCCCCCCCCCCCCTCATTTCACCGATTTTTGACTATTTTTTAAAGTTTTTATACTTCCATTTTATGTGATTATAGTTGATTATATGTTTTTAAGTTGATTATAATTGATTATATGTTGTTATATATTGATTATATCCTATAATTCCGTCGATTTTATGTGTTCATCGTCGTTTTTTTGCTGAAACCGGGTAAATAGTGAAGCCTCGATCAATGTCGAGATTTCGGAATGTCCATATTGAGATCTTGAATTATTATTTTGAGATCTCGGAATGACAATTCGAGATCTTGACTTTGTTACAAGAACTCGTCAAGATCTCGAATTCGATTTGAACTTAGGTCAATTTTAGGTCAAGAACAAGGTCTCGACTTCTATCTCGATTTATTTTTATTTTTATTTTATTTCTGGTTTTACTTTGTTGATTCTCATTTTGTTTAAATCTTTACTTTGCAGGGGCATCTCCCGTTATTGAATTTATACGACAGGGACATTCTTGACGATATCCAGGTAAGACTGATGAACTTTGGAGGGGAAGCTTATCAATTATATAGGGATGACCCGTTCAGTTATTTTCTCTCTTTCTGCTGGAAGAAGAGAACAACAAGTGCTTTGTGGGCTTTGATCATGCAAGAGTTTGATGTGCATGGAGCTGAGAACGAGCTCTGATTTCGTGTTGGCAAAACCAATATTCGATTTGGTACTGAAGGTTCTGTTTGATGATCGGGCTACATTTTGGCCATTCAGGTTTTGACCCTACTGAAATGCATTCGCTACCGACTAATAGTTGCTTGTATACAAGTCTTTGCCTTCTGTAGATAGATGATCTACATTGTGATTTTTTGGACCCGAGGGTCAGATTGGGCGAATGATATGGTGATTACGTGAAGATCGCTCAGATTATTTTTGTGTATCGCATGTTGATATGCTTGGATGGCAAGCAACATATAGACTCTTGAGTCTATTCATTGGTGGAGAATGCTCAGTAGTGGAGCCCTTGGGCTCGTGGTCCTTCCATGTCTTGCTGAATCAGATAAGTGTTGTGACACGTCTCCCGGTGATATTGAGAAGCAGAACTTAGTGCATGTATGTGGCCTTGATTGGATGTTAGAGGTAATTGTTTGTAAGTTTTATTTTTAATTTATAAATAACTAGAATTGTTAATTATTTACATTATTTTGCAGGCAAGGTCATACGAGGTGATCCCTGATCTGGCTGTCTTATGCACGATACGCTCTATGCCAGGGGACTATCCCTCGATGTTTGATGTGGAGTCCTTTCTATGCAGCATGGGACATTCACTTTACTATTTTTTCACACATGAGGTAAAAAATATTAATACTTTAATAATTATAATATAACTAAATATTGTTTATGCATTTTTTTTATTTTTAGCATGATTGCAGCACTTCACTGTAGTCGACTTATAAGGAAGTTGTTTCTCCAACTTGGCTCAATCTGCAATAGGCCGAGAACCCGCTGAAGCGTAGAATTATGTCTTATCGGGGATTGAAGCCCCGATGATCATCCTCTCAGGTCCTCTGCCACCACCTCCAGGTCTTCCTCTAGGAGGGTGCCGCAACAATAGTAAACGCCACAACGGCAGCTAGCGCAGTAGCGGCAGCTACAGCCACAGACGTAACCACAACCAAACAGAAAGACTGGTTTGAGATTGCGATCCAGTCTTCATATAATCCACCTCGGCGCTTAGCTGCGAACCGCATGCGACATTCATAATATGTATAGCCCTACATAGAGGTACTTGTGTTTAGAATTATATTTATATTTTGTTTGTTTATAATTTTTAAATATTTAATTATCTTTTCAGACTGGACGGGCATCGTCGTCTCAGGGGTTCGAGCTGTACAATGATGGCTTAGAGCGATTTGCAGATCGTGCAGTTCAGCCATTGACTGATCGCCTCATGCAGCCATTGGCAGATCATCTCCTACAGCCACTAGCAGATTGCCTCCTGGATCCACTTGCAGATCGCCTCTTGCAGCCACTAGCGGATCGACTTGTGCAGCCATTGGCAGATCGCCTGATTGAGCCAGTAGCAGATCGACCCATTCAGCCAGTGGCAGATAGACTCATGTAGCTTGTGGTTGCCGACATGGCACAGCACATTGTGGAGCCAGTGGCTTCCCGGGTTACCTGAGAAGTTGAAGGTCTTCTTGCAAGAGCTCGTGAATGGTCTTTTTTGCCACCAGAGCCAGAGCCGGACCTAGAGCCCACCTGTGATTATTGCTACTGCTGACGCCTCCTGTCAGGGACTCGCCACTACTATTGGCACTATTGGCCCCACCACCTCTTCCACTGTTGGCCCCACCACATCCTCCGGCAAACGTGCCACTACATCCAAAAAGCCGATGTATGGGAAGATTTTATCAGACTATCTATCTTTCATGGATGATCCATAGTTGTAGTGATGGTGCCAGGCCAAGCATTGGTTTTGAGTAGGGAGCTCTATTTCCGGCCGCTGATTGATCTGAAGGAAAATATTTCAGAAGATGTAAATGTTTATTTTGTGAATTATTTAATACTACCTCCATCCCGCCTGAATAGGCCATTTTCATTTTGACACATTAATTTCGGAGCTAGCGTTTAGTAGCTAATTGTGGTTAATAATAAAATTGACAATCGTAATTAATTTATTTAAGTCTTAAATAAGTTAATTACGATTGCCAATTTTATTATTAACCACAATTAGCTACTAAACACTAGCTCCGAAAATAATGTGTCAAAATGAAAAGGGCCTATTCTGGCGGGACGGAGGGAGTATCAACTTTATATTAATATATTTTGTGTGATATCAGCTTTTGCAAGTGTACGTTCTTATGATACGCAACCAGATTGCTAGTGATGAAAGTTATATTGCTGATGTTGTTGACAATGACAGCACTATCATGTCAGACCTCTGTGAATGCTGATTTATTTTAATTCAATTCCGTTATTTTTATTTCATTTTTATCTATGTAGTTAATGTGCAAGACCATATCTTTCTTGAATGGAAAAACTGTCACCCAAATCAAAGAGAGGATTGGGGTAATATGCCTGTTGATGAGTATAGTTGGTGGGTCCCCCATCCCGATTTAGTGAAAGCACTCCAGAGTCGTGATAGGATGTCCGACTTCAGGAATTGGTACAAGAAAAACATGTAAGTTTCAAAATTTTAAATTAAATTGTTCTTTTGTATTCTTATTAAGTTTAATTGTGTTCATTTGCATTTTAGGTCATAAGTATTGTCTATCTCTACGGACACTAGGTCACTGTATAGATTGATCTCTTTGTGTGGCATGTTAAGTTAAGTGACTCACCTTACCATGCATTAAAAGATCTTTCTGAACCGGTAATCTTTGAGAAAAGAGACCGGGAACTCCTTCCATTTCTCAGATTGCTCCCTCATATCCTTAATGTTGTCGGGTACTGGAACAAGGCCATTCTTTATCGACAAATGGTCAACCGCCACTTAAATCTGATCAAGGACCCAGATGAGCAGGTCAGACAGGAGGAGTGATACAGCTTTGGAGCTTTTGCTTGATTTTTGTAGATAGATTAATTCAAAGAAAGAAGATTCTAGCTAGTGCGCTTACTACTGATTTTACTATTACTTATAGGCAGTACATAGTTGCTAGGATAGTATAGTGGTGTAGAAATACAGTTTCTAAGGCATGATTGTAGCACTGTTTCTATTTTTATAGTAAAACATATTTATTAATGTTGAATTAGTTATTTAGCTTTCATGGTTGGTATTTTTTGTCATTGAATTACACAAGTGTTTATACATGTGGTATTAAATCGATTTTATTTGCATTTCAGATTAGACATGTCGAGATAAATCAAGGCAAATTGATCTCGATATCATTTCTAGATCTCGATCAGCCTTAATTTATCTCAACAAGTTAATGCATCTTAAATTACTATTTATCTAAAATTAATACATTATACAGTGTAAACATAAGCAATTGACGTGTATTTTACAATTTAAACATCCTCAAATGTGATACCTTCTATATGAATAAGATGAATCAATTCACATATAAGACGTTTCTATTTGAAATGTATTACATCTTGTTGATGTTGGTAGATGAAGATTAGAAGTAGTATTATACAATGTAAACATCTTAGTAATGAATGAACTATCGTTAATTTTTTTTGTAATCAATGCCAAAATGTTGAAATGTATGTTATTTGATTTGATTATCCTCGAAATTTAGTGAATTAAATATCCACTCAGCAAAAAATCACACATTTTGAGATCTCGACATGCCATTTCGAGACATGTCGAGACATTCAATTGAAATGTCTCTACTCAAACCCTAGAAATTCTCGAAATAAGCATGTCGAGATCTCGATTAATTCATGCCAAGATCTCGATTATTCCATGTCGAGATCTCGCATTGCATTATAATTGAAATTTCATTTTATTTTATGTAATATTTTGTTAAGATATTCAATGGTTTTAATAAAACAGAGATCTCGACACTGGGATACCGAGATCTCGATATGTGTGTCGAGATCTCGATATATAGATATCGAGATCTAGAGATTGATTTTTAATTTTACAAAAATTACCTGAATTTGAAACCAAAACACCTAAACAGCTGGGGACAGAAACTCGAAAATTCGTCCAAAACACCAAACATCAACCAACATACATCAAACCTAAAAATCAACCAAATCATTAAAAAATACAAAAAACCAATCATCCGATACATTCATCATAATCATGCAAAGATACAAATAAAACAAGTGTCATTATTCACTCATATGATCAACCCTTTCCAGGCATTTTCTTTTTGTATGTCCCATTTTCTCACATATACTACATGTCCTCGCCCATAATTTCTGTAGCCCATCTTGGGGTGGAGGATTGTTCAAATCCACTTTGCCAATGGAAATTTATGCAGTGCAGGCACCTCCTACACACTTAATTTCTACGCGTGGTCGAACACTCGACACCAAAATGTGCTCTACTTATCCTTGGGCGGCCAACTAGTCGAACTACTATTAGAGGTCTCATAACTAAAGATGTTACCTCCGATGGGACAACCCACTCCGGTGGATGTGGCACATTTATAATGGTTTGATCATATGTCTGTAGAAGAGTGAATTGTTTGAAGTAGAGTGACACGTACTCTGATATTGGTTGTGAAGTATATCTGACAATTAAAAAATAAGACATACATGTTATATTAGACTTTAAGCTATTGGCTACAAGATATATTCTATTATTAAAGTTTGAATAAACATGGTACATGAGGGCGGCAGCCGCATAATAACATGGAATCTAATCGAGATCGAACTGACGTCATTCACTTGTTCTGTGCTCTAAGTCGACATTGTAGCTCCTTTGTTGCCCTTCCACCTTGTATATGTGTGTGGTGGTGGTTGTTGGGTTTTGTATATTGAAAACATTTATTACAGTGTCTACATTCAGCTTTATCTCCAAAACAAACTTACATGCCACAACAATGGTATCCTCTTATCTCGTCGATATGGAGATCATACGACATGCATTAGATTGTAGAAGATCGTATGGATCGCTTGACCTAGCGAGATATAAATATAATTATCACAACTGAGACAACGTTGAGGATTAGTCTATCGGTGTAGGCTGCAACAAAGTCGGATAGAAGTGATTTGTCTTGATCAATTGATATGCTGGTACGTGCGGTTGCGTATTGATTGGACCACAGTGAGATGTATTCAACTGTCTGACTTCAGAGAATACAAGATCTCATGTCTTGATTAAGTCTAAACCCTAACGAAGGTTCAGGAGTATGCACGGGTTGACTGTTGCTTTGACTTGCCATGGTGGAGAGCCTGAGTAACGTTCTCGTATACCCACATCTTGGGTAACAGTAACTTGTATAGAGTGTTCTGATGATTAGAGTTAGATTACCATATCCAAGTAATAGGATGTGGACATTCCTTGAGGAGCTCAATAAGGTTCATCGTGCTAAAGTCCTGCAAGCTGATTAAGTTCAAGCACCGGTGATAATGTTTGAGTGGTACTGCTCAGGAAAATAAGATATTAATTAATTGTGTGAAGCATGTAAGAAGCTCCAATTAATTAATGAATGTCAGTAACATTAAATATGATGATTTATCAAGTTAATGCAATATGTTCTCATAACGTGGTAATAAAGGGGTAGGTCAGTATTAATTCTATGGTGAGAAAGAGTTAATATTAATTAATTAATTATGTACTGGGTTGTGGACATGAGAATTAATTAATTTAAAGACCCACTTTATTATTTGCATTAGGTCCCAGGTCTGGCCTAAATTAATTGTCTATTGAAGCCCATTAGGGTTTTACCCTAGTATTATAAATAGTTCATTCTCCTCTGAGATTTCACAAGTATCTTTATCATAGTCATGTGAGTCAGAGCATGATCTCTAGACCGTGCAACCACCCATTGCTCGTGAAACCATCTATCAACCATAGCTCTGTAAGTCTCCAAAAGGGCACATATGGGCAATCGTCTTGCCCATAACAAAGAGAGTTGAGGGACTCGGCTGCATTGGATGTCACAAAGCTGAATTAGGTACCAAAATACTGAGATCTCGACCAACGGTGGAATCCTATATCTTGAAGCCTCTAGTAAGCTCCATCTTTGCTCGAAATCTCCAAAACAAACATGTACTCCCCCCGTCCCGGATTAATAGTCTCATTTGCTTTTGGCACAATAACGAATGCATGTGAGTGTAGAATGAGTTGAGTGGAATTAATATTTTATTGTTGAGTGTGAAAAAGTTACCATTTTTAGAAACAGGACTATTAAAGTGGGAGGCACGAAAATGAGAAATGTGACTATTAAAATGGGACGGGGGGAGTACTTTTGAAATGCATCATGCTGATAACAGTAGGTTGCATCTCGTAGAACAACACCCACCTGAGGACCGTACCTCGACATGTTATTCGCCAAGTGGTAGTAGCAAATAACATGTTTAGCATTCGGAAATGCTAACTCCACCGCTCGGAAATGCTAACTCCACCACATTTTTTATGCTCCTGTGTTGATCACTGACAATGATTAGTCCTTTGCGATCTCCAAAACAAATATGTAAGCGATGCATGAACTAAATACATGACTCATCATCCTCTATGGGGCCAATTCTGATAGCAAGAGGAAATAGCTGCTCATTGCCACATTTCGTCAGCGCAATTAACAGCATTCCCTTATTCTTGCCCTTCAGATGTGTGTCATCTACAAAGATCACTAGGCGCATGCAGTTGTAAAATGCCTCGATGCAAGGCGCAAGCGCCAAAAACATGTGCTTGAACAATCTCTCTGAAGAAGTAGCTATATCATACATCCTGTCAGGGTTACGCAACTGTAGCATGTGTAAGTATCCCGACAGCATCTCACAAGACTTCTCCCACTGGCCAAATACCATATCAATGGCTATGTTTCATGCATGTACTGTAATCAATCTTGATGCCGAACTGACTCAAGCTTTCAGACATCATCTCCTTCGACTTTAGAATAGCACCTTCCACCGCCAACTTACTTGAGGAAATACTTACACAACACTCTCGCGAGAACTCAGTGGGGAGCAACACGATCAATGTCCGTCTGAAAATTGTGCATCAAATCACACTTGAATACTCTCCAAATACCTCCAGATTGTCTTGCTCGTAGCATTAAAGGACATCCACTCCCATGCTTGTATCTGAAGTTGAGCCGAATAATGCTGGACCTCTCCGTGGAGTATTCCAACCGGTAATAAAAGTGATACAGTCCCACAACAAGGTCAAGTTCATCCTTGCTGCTAATGTCGCTCAAATGCATAGCTCACCAAAGGCCCAATCTATGGGCATAATCCACTTCAAATGCTCAGGAGCATCAACCTCTTGATGGATTTTGTATACTGAAAGCATTTATTACAATAAGTATACAACAGTTTATTTCTCCTATCTGTTAACAATCTTACATGTATGAACAATGGTATCCTCTTGTCTCACCGATAGGGACGATCATACGGCGTGTTGTAGATCGCAGAAGACAGTATGATCACTTGACCTAGTGAGACATAAACCCGATCACAGCTGAGACATCGTATGAGGATACGTCTGTCCGGATGGCTGCGACATTGTCGGAATAAGTAGTCTGTTTTGGTTACTTGACATGCTGGTACGCAGATGTGGCGTATTGATGGACCACAGTCAGATATATTCGTCTGTCTGACATCAGCGAATAAAAGATCTCGTTATATTGATTGAGTCCAAACCCTAACGAAGGTTCAGGGGTTTGCACGGGTTGACTGTTGCTTTGACTTGCCATGGTGGAGAGCCTAAGTAACGTGCTTGTATATCCGCATCTTGGGTAACAGCAGTTCGTGTAGTACCGCCTGAGACTGGACTTAGGTAACCATATCCGAGTAATAGGATGGGGACAATCCCTGAGGAGCTCAATAACATTCATCGTGCCAAAGTCCTGCAGGCTGATTAAGTTCAGGCACGAGTGATAAGGTTTGAGTGGTACTACTCAGGAATAATAAGATATTAATTAATTGTAGTTAGGGCTTGTCAGAGGCTCCGATTAATTAATGAATGTCCGGTAACCTTAAATATGGGGATTCTCAATTAATGCAACCCGTTCTCATAATGTGGTAATAAAGGGGTAGGTCAGTATTAATTCTGTGGTGAAAAAGAATTAATATTAATTAATTAATTGTGTCATGGGTTGTGGACATGGGAATTAATTAATTTATAGGCCACTTTATTATTTGCATTAGGTCCCAGGATTGGCCCAATTAAATATGTTGAATTGAGCTAAAAATGGCCCATTAGGGTTTCCAACCCTAGGTCTATAAATAGACAGCTCTCTCTCATAAATCATAACACAGTTGAAATACAAACCCTAGAGAGAGAGAGAGGGGGAGGCGCCGATTTTGGTTCAGAAAGGAGGAGAATTTCGATTCTGGTCCTGCTCAGATTACAGATCTACGGAGTCCTCACCAGTAGTAGATCTGATCAGCATTGGGACACAGCCCTGAAGATCTAATCTGGAGAACAGATTATCTTTCTTCCTTCTCTTTATTTTTGATTTTAATCTAAGAAATTAGGGTTCTAATTTCTGTTTCCGTAGATTAAATCGGATCGCGTGGTTAAATTGGTTTTTGGAATTCAAACGCGAAAGATCGGTTCAGACTCGACGGAGTTACGGTAAACCCTAAAATCCACAATTCTTCGTATTAAATTCATAGGAGCATGCTAGGGTTTTGAGAATTTGAATTATGAGCAATATCCATAGATCGATCCGGTTCAGTTTGGTTTTGGTGATTCGGTTCACGGAAAAACCCTACACCTCTATTAAAGGAAGTACCTAATTCTTACTTCCTGATCGTGTCGAGCTAACGGTTAGATAGTCCATACGGATCCATTCGCCTAGAAGCTAGAATTCGTCCAGAAAAATCATTGACCAAGGACTCAAACAACCTACTCTGGCCCTCATCCTCCTCGTCCTCGTCCCTCTCCTTCTCCGCTGCTTCCTACTCCTCCTCCTCGCCATCACAATAATAATCATCATCATCAGTAGATGCCAACTCACCCTCATCTACGAAATCATCAGCCAATGAGATGCTGGAACCAGATATTTAAGTTGAACTATGTGACTGTGATTGAGGTGCCTCAAATCCGGACTGATTTTGTTTCAATTTGGTGACCACTTATATAACAGGATCGATGCTTTTTTCATATAGCATCCGTATTATATCTTCATTGGTCTTCAATCCACCCTTCACTTGCCTCGAGCCCCCAGATATGTTGCTCATGTAAAACAAGTAGTAACTAGTAGTGAGGAGATTACAGTGCATGATCTCATGAATCAAGGACAAAATCGCATCGTAGGAGATCCGATCACGCTTCAAACATTTGCTCGTCTCCGCCCACATACTTGGATCTATCCCATGCACCACTACGATGTATGATGAAATAAATGTCGAGATCTCGAATAAATCGAGATCACACTTTAAAATCGGCCTTTTTTAATTGAACAAATCGAGATCTTGTTTGGATTCGAGATCTTGACATTTTGATTTTGAGATCTCGATTTGTTCACGAGACCTCGAAATGCTAAGGCTTTGTCCAATATTTTCTACGTATTTTTTACGAAGAATGGTCCTAAAATAACTATATATTCTAAAAAAATAAGATATTCCAGTCGATTTTGAACACATATCATCATTATAATGCGAAAACGGGTGAAAATAAGGAAAAACAGTTGAAATTAACATACCTTCAAAATTTGCTCTCAAATATCTTCAACTTTTTTCCGAATGGCTCTCTGTACACTCTTTGGCAAATTTGTTTGTAAAAGGTTATATTAAATTTACAACTACCTTGGTAGATTTCAAATAAATAATATAATGAATATTTCCAAAAATAAAAATTACTTTGATAAAATTGAATTTGTCTTGTAGCCAAAACTGAAAAAGAGAAAAAAGACAAAAAATACAAAATAACTAATTTTAAACTTGTGGCTTTAAAACATAATCACTTATCTAATATGGTTCCTTATATGCATTCTCACTAAAATCAACTATTAATTTGATTCAATCAATAAAAAAGAGTTAAAAGACAAAAATATTCTTACCGATAATTCTCAAGTAATGAGACTTAATAGAGATGTGTCTAATTAATATCTATAGTAGTGTTTTCGATTGTAACATGATGTACTTGCTATATATTACATATTAAATGATGAATCTATGCATGAAATTCGAACACAAGGCAAAATCTTGAATTTCAACCAAGACTTAATTACTACATATTAAAGAAGCAAGCAATATTTATAACTAAATATTTAAGTATTACTCCCACCGTTCCATTAGTGTAATCCCATTTTTTTGGGTACGGAAATTAAGGATTGTTAGTGTAGTGAAATTAATATTTTATTGGTAAGTGAAAAATTTTATTATTTAAAAAAAATGAGACTATTTTATGTAACAAACAAAAATAGGAAATGGAACTACTCCAGCGAGACGGAGACGGAGGGAGTATTAGTTATTCTGGATGCAACTTTGGTTGCAGCAGTTTATCATAAACATAAAAAAAAATTTACTTCACACTCAAAGTTTCTTTTGAAATTTTAGAACCATGTGAGAGAAAAATGATGCTTAAAATATATTGTTTTTATTTTGTTATCTATATCATGCTTACAAAAAAATACATATTTTAACATATAACTCAGATGACTCGTTCCAATTTATCATAGATTATATTTGTAACGCCCCCATCTGACCTTCCCAATATGAGGCCACGTTACATTGATGTTTCAGGTTTTGATAAGAAATTTCAAATATTTAAATAAAAGAAAGACTTCGATTTCAATAAAAGATAATTAAACAGTAGACGTAAATCCTTCGAGTCTGAAAGTAAAACAGAATTTCAGTCATTAAAACATTCAAAAGAGGGAAGGGGTTTTCAGAGAGCAGTGCAGCAGTGTGTGTAGCGTGATGGTGACATGTATATGGAGATACATGTCACAGGATCTGTACATTTTCCTCAAAAATACTTATTCTTCTTCTTCTGCTTACACCCGCTACCTCCATTCCTGCTGCTTAACCTGCACGATTTAGAAATATCGCGAGGGCTGAGTACTTTCGTACCCAGTGAGAAACATGCCAAAAACATACATTATATATGAAACATGCTATGCACTCACACAGCTAAACACGGGGTTTTGTTGAAAAGAACCGTGTTAGCCAAAACATTTATTTTGCACACGCTATGTTAGTTGCAATCATGTCTGTTTCAGTGTCATTTAACTTTGACACACGTTCGATCTGTTTCATGAATTCATCATAAGGTTCTCTCGCCTTAGATGTTTGGGGCTCGCTCAACCTTTTAAATTCATGTGTGGATTTGCAAGGTTAGTACAAGCAACCAGCAGATATGGGTTCACATTTCTCAGTTAATCACTCTGTTGATGGGAATCAACCAGAGGAACATATATAGAACATAAAATAAGCATAGCAGTTTCAATTTAAAAACAAAACAGTTTTCACACATTTTTGAAAAGTAAAAACACGCATGTTGAGTTTTTACTGAAATAGTTTCCCACCTCATTTCTTGGCTTTATTTAGATGCTTGAGCTTATCGATCCTTTGCTTTCAATTTCCTACAATCAGTCATAATTTACCGGTTCAGAATAAGTATTTTAGGACCATAATATTCATAAACTATAACCAACTCAACCCCAACAATAGCCTCATAATCAACCCTTCAACCTTCTATAGTTTTCTATTCAACACCATGTTCACTACTCAACCCCAAATCCGAAATTTCAATATTTAACACTTCCAAACTCATTTTCCATGTTTGATATGAACCTCAAATCATAATATAATCAATGGGGTTGAAAAGGTTTGAATTTGGATAAGAAATATCTCAAAAATGTCATTTTATACCCTAGGGTCGAGAACCATCCCGAACGGAATGCGTTCGTCCCGAGCGGGACGAACGAAATTCAAAATATCACCAAGGCCGTGCCTCATCCCGAACGGGACCATCCCGTCCCGAACGGGATGGGTCTGCACCTCCCTGCGCGATTTTACGAAATCCGTCCCGAACGGAATGGCTTAGTCCCGTTCGGGACGAGTCGTCTTCCTCGCGAACTCCGACCCTGAAACCTCAATTTCCTCTCAATCCAAACCCTCAAATCCACATGCAATCATATATTGGAACTCCATAAACTCTAAGGAACACAGCTATGCACTTGAAACACGAAAATATGATGAGAAACGGAAATGAAATCTACCTCGCCGGAGCTCCTCCCCACACGGCGGCGCTCGAGTTTTATCCGGCGTCCAATTCAACTTCTCTAAACGTCCGAATACACTTTATAACATAGAGAATACGGATCTAAGGTCAAAACATTAAGATTTGGCCGGAATTTCAAGATTTAAATCAAGAATTCATAATTTCGCAACAAATCCCACCTCAACTTTAACCTCCGATATCTCCCTCGTTCTTGGTCCTCTCGGAGCCCACAAGTACTCAAATCGAAGCTCTAGGAATGCTCTACAAGTTGGTGGTGGTGGATCGCCGTATGGTGGCCGGTGGCGACCGGAATTTGGCCGGGAATGAGC
>JAPKLW010000056.1:1116599-1155912 GCA_026898455.1 Plectranthus barbatus | reverse complement strand
TCGTTCTTGGTCCTCTCGGAGCCCACAAGTACTCAAATCGAAGCTCTAGGAATGCTCTACAAGTTGGTGGTGGTGGCTCGCCGTATGGTGGCCGGTGGCGACCGGAATTTGGCCGGGAATGAGCTCTGACGGGAAAGGGCTTTGAGGGGAGGTGGGCTGCTGCTTTCTCTCTCTATGAATTAAAATATAAGGTAGATTATGACATAATTTCCAAGGTATAGTCATATAATTCCCTTACTACAATTTAATATACATAATGTATGTACATTTCATGAGTGTATATATTAATTCTCCTTAGTTCTTGATATAATACATGAATAATTCCAAATTTTCATGCATAAACCTCCAAATATCATTCCTCCAATCATGTTATCTCAATCTCCACAAAGATACCTCTATAATTCATGATATTTCATATCCCACCTTATTACATTCCATAAATCTCATTAATTTCTTTAATAATAATAATGTTTCTCAACTCCATAATTATCAGTTTCTCCAAACAATTAATATATATACTTCCAATTTCCGAAAATTCCCAAAAATAACTCGATTAATTATTCCAACGGCTTAATTACATACGGGGTATTACAATATTTATAGCTCCAAACCAAATTCTATTAATTACATAAATATGTAAATCTTATTGAGTAAATATATGCATTAGTTCTTGATTGGTCGTCTTTAACTCTTTATGTTGTAAAAATTTTCTGCACGTTTGCATAAACTGTTTAGGGCAGCACAAATCCTAGCTAGCCAATGTTGAAAGACAAAATAGATATTAAAATTTTGCAACTAGCATTTTATTTACTGGAAACATCTTCTATCTTTAATTTAAAAATGATATGAATATAATATAGTTTAGATTCTCATCAACATTAGCTACCTTACATTTTATTGTATCATTTCAACTATAATAAAATTATAATTTTTTGTCTTCTATTATGAGATTTATATATACCTATCTTTTGATGAAAGTTATCGAAATCTATCGTCTCTCTACTAAAAAAAAATAATTTTTAAATAAATGAGTGCATAAGTACTCAAATGTGGAATCGATCAACATTATTTCTAACTATGACTCTTTCCACCTTTGATCATAATCATGCTCAAAATTGTGTTGTAGCAATATCTTTCATATTATCTAATACCTACAAGGGAATCAATATTGTGAAAATTGAATATTCAATATTTTCAAGAATATAAGAAGTATCGATTACATGTTTCTCAATATCAGTTGCATGTGTATAGATTTGCATACGGCCAGTTACTTGAAATCGTGCAATTTAAACCATCAACACACATTTTTCAAAAAAAAAAAACTGAAATCGAACCAATCAATCAAACATAACCTCACTGTACCAAACCTTCGATTTGGCTTCGACTGATCCTAATTTTTATCATCTCATAAACTATGTACTGTTAATATTTCACGACACATTAACTCAATATTGGATAATAAAAACTATAAAAAAATATCAAATATGTTTATTAAAATTAAAAATATAAGAGTAAAATCGAATATATACATAACACTAAAATTTATATATATATGTATATAGAGAGAGATTCACTCAAGTGTTAAAATTAAAGTTTGTGATAAATAGGAATGAATCTCAACCCTTGGATTGATAGCATCAATGGTTAAGATTAAAGCATAAAGATTAAAAAATTAAGCATAATTTTCGTCCGTGCTTAATTGCTTTATAAATCGTGCTTAATTCGATTAAGCATGATTTATAAAGCAAAAAAGCATAAAATCTGGGAAAATGTTTTAATCTCAACCATTGAATTTTTTAGATGAATGGTGTAGATTCATTCCTATTTAGCACAAACTAATTTTTTGTATGTGAGTCACTCCCTATATATATATATATATATATATAGGGAGCAGATTAGGTAAGAAAAAGTCTCATGTGAGAAAAAAGAATGAATCATATGCGTCAAATCTTAATAAAATAATGGTTGATATAAAATCAAGAATCAAGCAACAACTAAAACACAATCAAGCAATTGCTTGATTGTGTTTTAATTGTTGCTTGATTACATATCAACCATTGATTTATTCAGATCTAATGGATATAATTTATTCTTTTTTTTCACAGGAGGATTTTTTCTTACATGATCCCTCCTCTATATATATATATATATATATATATTAGGGAATTTGGATGTTAGAAATTTCTTTATTCTTAATTATAGTATTTTGGTGGGTCAAACGATCAAAACCAGTCTAGAAAGCCTCTAGATTAGCATTAGTTTAATTTTAAATGTAAAGTCCTGTAATGTCTTTTTATCGAGTTGTAATTGGAGCTGTTCGAAGAACATACTGAAGAATCAGTCTTTGGATGCGCAAAAGACTCAAATGATTGAAAGATTAGTATGAGTCTCATCAGTTTGCCCTGACAAGTTTGGGAATTCTTCAGGGTGCAACTGATCAGTCTGGGACTGATCAGTTTGGAACTCACCAATCTCAAATATCAATCTTGCCAATGTGGGGATCAACGTTTAAACTAGTGACGTCAGTCAACATGGAATTGTCAGACTGACGACATCAGCATGGAATCTCTAATTCCAATCCCCGTGCATAGAGATAAGAAGAATCATCTGAGAAATGGTACTAACAAGTTCAGACTTAAGGATTGGAGATTCCTTAAAGTCTAAAAACTCAAGACTTCAGTCTTGATTCCTCGGACTGATCAATACTGTCGTTCTGACGCAAAGGTGAACAGTCACACTAAAAGTCAGAAAAAGCGGGAGAAGGTAAAGGATTTCCCAGAAAAGAAACCAACCGAGTAAAGGACAGAAACAACAGATTGGACAACATCCTATTGTTTCTAAATTACTCTATTTCAAATCTCAGAATCCTCAACTATAAATAGCCGAGGAGTTCAAGAGATTCACCACCGAATATCTTATTTTTAAGTGATCCAAAACTTCGCTGAAATTATCTCTATAGCATTTGAGGCTCTTCACAAACTTATCGTGTGTCACCTTCCTGAACACGAGACTCATGATATTCTGTTCTTGAGTTCATCTTGGTGTTCTTTCTCTCTAATAAAGAACACAACAGTCAAGTACACTTTGTACTTTGACTCTCACGGGCGTCTAGCTGCAGACAGTTAGTTCCAGGGAGAACTATAAAACCCTCAATTCCGGCTAAGAGGCTGCATGGTGTGCCCACACTCTAGGAAGCTGAGAAGTGAAGGAGAAACAAAGGACCGGGCGAGTGAACTAGTGGACTGGTGGACAAGGCATTTACCAGGTAATGATAGATCGTGGGAGCACCCTGTAATCCAACACTTAGTGGATTTTCAAACTTTGTCTGTAGAGTGGGCGTATGACTTTTGTGTCCGAACCACTATAAACCTTTGTCGTTTATAGCTTTCTGTTATCAATTTTATTATCTTTTAAACTCAACACTCAAGTGTTGAAGTATATTCTGAAATTGATTAACAGCCCAAGAACTCGAAAGAAACGACACAGACGCAACGCGGAAGCAAACTAATAACTTAATACGATGGGGAAATCCAATATCTTTGAAGTCGACCCTTAGAGAACCGTAGGCAAGGACGAAACGAACCCCTATGACCCAACAAGCAACTCGCCTCAATAATGATGGATAAAGTGAAGACGTCACAGACGGACGTGAAAGTCCGGTTGATAAGTCAATATTGAATTTCAAGGTACTCCACATAAATTCAAGAGCTTTCAGAATTAGAGAATAAAAGTCGCAATTTTTATTAACTGGAAATTGAAAACTGAAAACTGAAGTACAATGAAAATATGAAGCCCTATTTATAGGAAGAAAATCAAATCTCTAAACCTAATCTATCTAGAAAAATAAATCTAAAAACCAAATCAAATCTATCAAGATATACAACAAGTATATCTTGATATCTTTGTAATAAAACAAAATCTAAACATCTAGAAGAAATAAATAGAAATTCAAAATTAATTTAAAAAACTAAATCAAAACTCGAAAATAATTCTCCAATTAATCTTCCACTGCGATCTCCAACATTCCCCTCTTCTTCAAAAGGATTTTTCTTCAAATTCTCGTATGTGCCAGATATAATTGACCATTGTACATCACCCTTAGTTGGCTTGTTTGGCGTATTATTATCTTCAAATACCGACAATTGTTTGGTATCATGCACCTTTCTTTTCAAGTCAATGATCCTCACAAGATGGAATTGATCGTTGGTCCTCTCAACCCTCTTTTCTACTAACGTCATTAACTCCGACTCTGTCGTCTTATGCACTTGACACTGGTTTTGGATACCAAAATTGGACTGTTAATGATAGTGAGTGTAGTCGTAACCTCAAATCCTTCATTATCTTCAATATGACTCTCCAATGATGTAGCAACTCTTACATCCTCACATTTGGTCTCTTAAATTGGCTGCATCGACTCAGATTGGGTTGCTACCACTGCTTCACCAAGAACCTCTAATGGTATTTGAACTGCTATATTGTCTTCTTCGATTTCTTGAACTGAAACTGGCAATGACTGAGACTTGGTTGCCACCAACACCTGCTCCACCATTGACAGAAGCTTATCAAATGGGGAGGAACTATCTGGTTGAGTCTCCCACCTTGCTTGTATATATCTTATCTTTTTGCTGCCAAATAATCATCTTCCAATGCATCAAGCCATTGATGCAATATCTCCATCTCGGACTGCACCATCTTTCTTAAGTCAGATTTCAAAACCTTCATCATATACCTCATCTGAAGTTTAGCATCATTATCTCTATCCTCATACTCAGTTTTAACCATTCTGCGAATAATAAAGAGTAGGCCTCACCACCTCACAAGCTATCGTGTATCACTCATAATGATTGATCACTCAACACTCATGTATCACTCAAATTATGACTTTCTTAATCCCTCAATTAGATAGGTAAAGATGAAAGAGAGTGTGATAGATATGAAAAAATTATGGATCGGTTATATATATGGATAGATAAAGATAAGTGGATGGGATATATGCTTAGATATGGTTAAAATAGATTTGGGTAGATATATGGATCAATATGATATGAATAATTATAGATGAGATCGATATGAATATGGATATTTGAGATATACATGGATAGATATGAAGGAGATATGGATAGATACGATTAGATATGAATAAATATGAGTGAGTTATATGGATAGATAATGATAAATATATGGATGAGATAGATATTGATAAATATGAAGGAGATAGATATGAAAAATTATGGTAAGATAGATATGTATATATATGGATAAGAATGAATAGATATTGATGATATTGATATATAAGGGGGAAAATAATGAAAATTAATATAATAATATGAAAAAAATAAAAATAATAATAAAAATTAAATATTAATAAAAATAATGAAAACTGACACAAAAAATGAAGCGGACTAAACACGAACGGACAAGACATGGAATTGAACCAAAAGAAAAAGAAAAGAAGGACACGACCTAGATCTTAATATCAAAATGATACGATCTTTGTCGGAAGGTTAAGATCGCAGCTCAGGAACTCGAAAGAAACGACACAGACGCAATGCGGAAGTAAACTAATAACTTAATAAGATGGGGAAATCCAACACCTTTGAAGTCGACCCTTAGAGACCGTAGGCAAGGACGAAACGAACCCCTACGACCCAACAAGAAACTCGCCTCAACAATGATGGATATCGTGAAGACACCACAAACGGATGTGAAAGTCCGGTTGATAAATCAATATTGAATTTCAACCTACTCCACAGAAATTTAAGAGCTTTCAGAATTGGCGAATAAAACTCGCAATTTTTATTAACAGGAAATTAAAAACTGAAAATTGAATCACAATGAAAATATGAAGCACTATTTATAGGGAGAAAATTAAATCTCTAAACCTAATCTATCTAAAAAAATAATTTTATAAACCAAATCAAATCTATAAAGATATACAACAAGTATATCTTGATATCTTTGTAATAAAACGAAATCTAAACATCTAGAAGGAAATAAATAGAAATTCGAAATTAATTTAAAAAAAACTAAATCAAAACTCGAAATTAATTCTCCAATTAATCTTCCACCGCGATCTCCATCATAAGACGTAAGCTTGACAAACCAAACTGGTGCAGTACGATCAATTTTGATAAGTGCAATCCTTTTAATATTTCCACTGTGCATTACTATTTTGATCTCGGCACCAACAATATATATAATATTGCAAAATGCTTAAATTTATCCCGAATTATGCGCATTTTTTCAAATTTATCTCACACTATTAAAATGTTTTAATAAATACCCAAATTATTTAAAATTATGCAAACATATTTTAAACTACTTTTTCCAATCAAGGAAAATCTAAGTCATACACAATGAGCTAGCATACCGAGCATTTAAATCCAAAAAAAATGATTTGCTTATAACTTTGATTTCTGACAAAATACTCAGTTATTCATTGATCGAAAAATATAATTTGAGATATATTTGTATAGTTTAAATAATTTTAATATTTATTAAAATATTAAATTTTTAAAAGATGTACATAATTCAGGATATATTTGAACTTTTTATCTTGAGGGCAAAATTATGTAAGGACTGGCCACTGAGTAGTCTGCCAACCCTTCGGCCGATCAAAAACATTGTAGTAGATTTGTTCAGTGAAAGTTTAATTTCTATATGAAAATTGTAGCAACAATCTTATTAGTAGAAGCTCTTGATCATCCAAGATATTTTCTAGTAAAAATATTGAATCAAAAAATCCTTTTTACCTTCAATCTCTATGTTTATCAAAAGGATTGGTTGGTATGGTGGAGCAGGAGAGTGCGTCACCATGGCCTCACTGCTTTAACTGCTCCCAAATTTTTATTTCTAATGAGGCTACCAACTTATTACAAAATATATGATGTATTTATATATATAGTAGTATATATCAATTTGATTATTAGAAATAAATATTGTGTACGGTGTCACCTGGAGGTTTATTTGTAATATTCATCAACCATATTCTGATTTATATAATTTTTCTTTTCATCTACTTGATCTATATATATATATGTTCCTTATTTGCATATTTCAAAAGAATTTGAAAAATGACCGAAAAAAAGTTAAAGGCCTGCCCTGCTCGACATTTTGAATGGTTGAGTTTGGAATAAGATATATTGAAAATAATTTTATAATTATAAGTATAATTTTCGAGAATTTTAATAATGAAAATCTCATATAACAATTTTTAAATGAAAGATTGACAACTTTATGCGTATTTTTTTTTTTTATGTTAGTATTTCATTATTTCTACTTTAGCATGCCCTTAGAAGCGATCTATCTCTCGAGCGGGTGTCTGAGGGGCCGAGTCTTCAAAGAGCTGCTCCATAGTTTTGTTTGCCCTTTTAACTCAAATATAATGAATAATTGATAGAAAACACGAAGAAAGAATACGGAGAAATTTTGAGTTTTATTTCATGTAAACAATTGTTACAAAAATTCAATGAAAATTGAAATTTTTATATTCTAAACAATGAAATCTACTACCTCAATTTATAAGAAAAAATTAGGATAGATAAACAAGTAAAACAAGATAATTTAGGATATATTTAAATCTTCCTAATTGAATTATACTCATATCCAAACAAGATAAGGAAATCAAATATTCTAAAATCAAGGAGTAAATCTTCAATATTCACCCCCTTACTCCTTGAGTGGTTTGAGATACTTGACTTCAAGTAAATATCACATCACTACCATCTTTGGCGTTGGCAATGTTTTAGTAAGTACGTCAGCCTTTTGCTCATCGGTTCGAACGAACTCTACCTCGATCTGACCTGCTTTAACACATTCTGAAATGAAGTGTGATACTTCATGTCGATGTGCTTGCTTCAACCATGGAACATTGGATTCTTCATCAATGCGAGTGCAGACTTGTTATCGACGAAGAGCTTCACTATCTTCGATCTCGAACCAGTCAGTTCGAACAGCAATGCTTTCAACCAAAATGCTAGACATGTCGCTGCTGTTGTTGCCATGTACTTTGCTTCGCACGTTGAAAGTGCAACTGTCTTCTGCTTCTGCAAGATCCACAAGACAAGACGGTCATTGATGTAGAATGCCATGCCTCGTGTGCTCTTTCGATCATCTAGGTCACCTACAAGATCACTGTCAAAATAACCCACTATCTCTTCATCACTTCCTCTTCTTCTTCTTCTTCGAAACACTAGTCTGAAGTCCGTGGTGCCTCGAATGTATTGTAGCACCTGCTTCAGTACCTTCTGATGCATCTTTGTAGGTCTCTCCATGAAACTGCTTGCAACTCCAACTGCATCAGAGATATTTGGCGTTGTATGAAGAAGATAGCGAAGACAACAGATGACTCTTTGATATTCTATCTCATCGACCGGCTGCCCTTCGAGATCTTTGTGGAGTTGAGCCCTTGGATCCATCGGAATTCTAAACCCTAAACCCTTCTTCATTAGTACCTTCTTGGCGTAAGCTATCCGAGATCACTCATCTCGAACTCCCCCATCATTTGCTTCTTGAAGACTCCGACCTCTTTCGGATCTTCATTTGTTGCCATCAAATCATCCACATAAACACCAACTATCAATCTCGAGTCAATGTTGCCTCTCGTGTACACTAATTTCTCTTGTGTACATCTTGTGAAACCTAGCTCTTTCAGACTTTGATCGAGGTTCAGATTCCAAGCTTGAGGTGTTTGTCGAAGACCATGCAGTGTAGTATTTAACTTCAACATCATGTACCATGTGACTTTGAACCCCTCCGATTGAGCCATGTACACTTCTTATTCGAGCTCCCCATTCACAAGGGCTGACTTGATATCGAGATGGTGTACTTGCCATCCCCAAGTAGCCGCCAAGGCAAGGATGACTCAAATTGTATCTATTCGAGCAACTGGTGTGAAAACTTCATCGAAGTTAATGCATTTTCTTTGAACACAGCCATTCGCCACCAAGCGAGCCTTGTGCTGGATTACTTCTCCACATGAGTTCATCTTTAACTTGAATACTCATTTCAGTCCAATCGCATTGTGTCCAACAAGTAGTGGTACAAGTGACCAAGTCTCGTTCTTCTCAATGATTAATTCTTTTTGCTATTGCCTCTTCCCATTCTGGTTGTTCGGTTGCTACATTGTAGCAAGACGACTCCTTCGTCTCTGCTAACAAAGCTTCCTCATATTCTCATTGAGTTTGACTCGAGGAGCTTCTGACATGTCCCTATAGTGACCACAGTTATGGCATCTTTCGATACCTGTCACTTCTTTGTTGCTTTGACTTGAGCTTATCTACTCGTACATGGTTGTTTCATTTTCAAGTTGACGAAATGATCTCTTCTTCTACGGTTTACCTTCACGGAGTCGTTCCACTTTTGAACTGGGTAGTTCGAAATCCACCTTGTTCATGAGTAACCTCCTTGAATACTTCAAGATGCTGGTCATCTTCTGTGCTCCACCAATCCCAAGATTTACTGTCTTCGAAGACAAGATCTCGACTCACATTAATTTTTCTGAGATGTAGTTAGAAAAGCTTGTGTGCATTGATGTTGGAATTGTATACATAAAAGCATTATGATTGGTATATTGTGAAACGTTATGTTTGATATATTGATAATCATTAATAACTTGCAATAAACAACTCCTGTCTGAATTAACAATCATACGCTGTGAACAAACATATCTAGTTATCTCGTCGATAGGGAGATCATACGGTGTGTAAGAGATCACAGAAGATCGTATAGATCGTTCGACCTAGCAAGATATAAATAGTTATCACAGCTGAGACAGTTTCTGGTTTGGCTGTCGGTTTTGTAGGGTTTTACCGTGAACCAAATCACCAAAACCAAAATGAACCGGATCAATTTATGGATATTGCTCATAATTAAAATTCACAAAAACCTAGCATGCTCCGATGAATTTAATGCATATCGTGGATTGAGGAATTACCGTTATTCCGTCGTGTCTGAAACGATCTTTTGCGTTTGAATTTCCAATTTGAAATCAACCACGCAATCCGATTTAATCTGCGGAAACATAAATTAGAGATCTAATTTCTAGATTAAAATCGAAAACAAAAGGGAAGAAAGAATGAAATCTGTTCTCCAGATTAGATCTTCAGATCTGTATCCCGGTGCTGGTCAGATCTACTACTGGTGAGGACTCCGTAGATCTGTGGCTTGAGCAAGACCAGAATTCAAAAATTCTCCTCCTCTCTCCCTCTGAAGTCGGCGCCTCTCTCTCACTCTCTAGAACTAGGGTTTTTCAAATTGTGTTATGAAATGGCTAGGGTTTCAGAGAGTGAGAGGTCTATTTATAGACCTAGGGTTGTAAAACCCTAGTGGGCTCCTGGGCTCAATTCAGCACACTTATTGGGCCAGACCTAGGACCTAATGCAAATAATAAAGTGGGCCTATAAATTAATTAATTCTCATGTCCACAACCCTGGACACAATTAATTAATTAATATTAATTCTTTTTCACCACAGAATTAATACTGACCTACCCCTTTATTACCACGTTATGAGAACGGGCTGCATTAATTGAGAATCCCCATATTTAAGGTTACCGGACATCCATTAATTAATCGGAGCCTCTGACAAGCTCTAACTACAATTAATTAATATCTTATTATTCCTGAGTAGTACCACTCAAACCTTATCACTCGTGCCAGAACTTAATCTGCCTGCAGGACTTTGACACGATGAATGTTATTGAGCTCCTCAGGGAATGTCCCCATCCTATTACTCGGATATGGTTACCTAAACCCAGTCTCAGGCGGTACTACACGAACTGCTGTTACCCAAGATGCGGATATACGAGCACGTTACTTAGGCTCTCCACCATGGCAAGTCAAAGCAACAGTCAACCCGTGCAAACCCCTGAACCTTCGTTAGGGTTTGGACTCGATCAATATAACGAGATCTTGTATTCGCTGATGTCAGACAGACGAATACATCTCACTGCGGTCCATCAATACGCCACCTCTGCGTACCAGCATGTCAAGTAACCAAGACAGACTACTTATTCCGACAATGCCGCAGCCATTCGGACAGACGTATCCTCATACGATGTCTCGAGTGTGATCAGGTTTATGTCTCACTAGGTCAAGTGATCATACTGTCTTCTGCGATCTACAACACGCCGTATGATCGTCACTATCGGTGAGATAAGTGGATACCATTGTTCATACATGTACGATTGTTAACAGATAGGAGAAATAAGTCGTTGTATACTCATTATAATAAATGCTTTCAGTATACAAAACCCATTAATCTCCCACTTATACTCAAAGCATAACTAAGCTATTACAGAGTATACAGTCCGTCTATCTAGTCTGCTGTCACTTTAACCACTATCAGTGGTCGGCATCCACCTCAGACCCAGCTCACGAATATGTCTTTCGTAAACTTTCTGCGGCAAGCTCTTTGTAAACGGATCAGCAAGATTGTCAGCAGTGTCAATCTTCTTAATCAGCACATCGCCCCTCGATACGATTTCTCGTATGATATGGTACTTTCTCTCTATGTGTTTGCTTGCCCTGTGAGACCGCAGTTCCTTTGAGTTTGCCACTGCACCAGAGTTGTCACAATAAATTGTGATGCTTGATAAACACTCACTCTGTGCACTTTATTGATGAGTTTATGCTTTGATTATACTCCAGACTGAGCCATTATGTGATCTTTTCATGCGTTATTCTTATTCTTTAAGGAAATATTACGTTTGGTTCGTTTGATGTTGTTTTGCACAGATTTTATACGTTTCTGAGGATTAAATGAGATGATTGAGCAAGTATTCCCAGAATTGATTCGTGTTGGCATGCAATGGGAGGAGAAAAAGATAGAAAAATCAAAAAGAAAGCCGTGAAAAAGGAAGCTACGTGACACAACCGACGATTGCCACTCCTAGCCGGCGACTGCACCTCCCAACCGGCGACCGAGCCGTCCAGCCGGCGATCTGGCCTTCCAGCCGGCGACCGCCCTTCCCAGCCGGCGACTGCACCTCTCACAACCGGCGACCCGCCGGTTTTGCAGCCCCAAACGCCGGTTTCACACACCAAACCGCCGGCTCTGCACTCCAATCGCCGGTTTTGCCATTTTCCTTCGTTGCAAAACCGGCGACCGCTCCTCTCACCCCTGCGTTCGCCCGACGTGTTCCCAGTTTACGTCAAAAAGCATATCTTGTGGCCCAAGACTGGAAAATATTCCATATCTTTTATGATTTAAATTTCCCATCTATAAATAGGAGATCAAATAGCCTTAAAAAGGTTCCTGATTTTTATTCTACACATCCCCAAGGCTAGAGAAGAACGTAAGGGTGGAATTCAAGGAGAACTTGAAGAGCAGGTCAAGGATTGAAGATTGAAGACTCTTCCGGGTTTTTAATTTCCATGTTCTTTATCATTTTGACTCTTCATCTCTTTGTTATTCTTGAATTTAGCATGAGTAGCTAAATTCCTTTTTGGATTCTAGGGTTTTGAAACTTTGTATTTATTCATTCAACAGTTTATGCACTTTAATTGTTCCTTTTCCTTTGATGTTCTGATTAAATTTGGGATTTCAATAATTGCGATTAACTGGCCATTGATTGTGATTTGATTTGGTAGTTTTTGAACCGAGAGGTCTAGATTATCAATTATGACGCAAATTTATCAGATTTACTAGAACAATTATCCGTGAGGAAATCGAACTTTTAAAGGGTTTACAATCCAAGGTTTTTATCAAGAGTAAAAGTCATTTTGTGCATCTGAGAGGAGTCAATACGTCTTTTATTTCCATGTTATGGTTAGAATCTGAGAAGATCGCCTGATAACGTTTTTTAGATTAACTCACATCAGTTGGAAATTAAATTGGGTTTAAATTGTATGAAACGTTGTTTGATTATTATGCAAAGTGGATTACCCTGGAATCCTGCATTCTCATAAAGCTTTTAAACCGTTTATTTCCTTGTTTTCTATTTATTTCATTGCAAGAGATCTTTATGTTTAAAACAAAACATTTTCTTTTACCGATTTTTCTAGATAGTAGTACGGTATCTATGTTACAGTGTTCGGTTATATTTCGATCATGCAATCCTTGAGAATCGATAATTTATTACTTGCCCTCTGCAGTGATCTGTACACTTGCAGAATAGCGTGTTGAAAAATACGCTATCAATGCTCCTTGGCAAACTCCGGATCACGCCAACTCTAAAAGGTAGTTCCTGAGCCATACCCCCTCTTTCGAGGCGTCGGAGGCAGCGACATATTCCGCCTCCATGGTGGAGTCAGCAATGCAATTCTGCTTTGAGTTCCTCTAAGATACAGCTCCACCTCCCAGGGTAAACACATATTCTGAGGTCGATTTCTTCTCATCCTGGTCTCCTTGGAAATCCGAGTCTGTATAACCCACAGGGCACAAATCCTCACTTTGATAAACTAGGCAGAAATTCCTAGTTCTTTTCAAATACTTGAGGATGTGCTTTACAGTAGTCCAGTGCGCCTGTCCAGGGTTAGACTGATATCTTGCTACCATGCCAACGACATGACAGATATTTGGCCTGGTACACAGCATCGCATATATGAGACTACCCACCGCCGAAGCGTATGGTACAAGACTCATCTCGTCTTTCTCCCGCTGTGTCTGAGGACACTACCCACTAGAATGACGAACGCCATGTTTGAAAGGTAGCAAGCCTTTCTTGGCGAGTTGCATGTTGAACCTGGCTATCACAGTATCCACATAGGATGCCTGGGATAAGCTCAACATTTTTCTCTTACGATCTCGTAAGACCTTAATACCAAGAATGTAGCCAGCTTCTCCCAGATCCTTCATTTGGAACTGTTCGGACAACCAAACTTTGATTTCGGACATCACTCCCTCGTTGTTTCCAAATAGGTGTATGTCATCAACGTAAAGTGTAAGGAAGATCACGCTCCCACTGACACAAAGTCGGTAAACACAACTTTCGTTTTCCAACTGTGCAAATCCATAGGATTTAATCACATCGTTGAAACGTAAGTTCCACGACCTTGAAGTTTGCTTAAGTCCATACAAGGACTTCCTAAGCTTCGAGACAAGATGTTCTTCGCCCTTGCTTATGTAACCCTTGGGTTGCTGCATATAGATGTCCCTACCTTCTTCAAGGTAACCGTTTAGAAAAGCGGTTTTGACATCCATCTGCCAGATTTTGAGGTCCATATGCGTAGCTATGGCAAGGAGTATCCGGATGGATGAGCATGGCTATGGGTGAAAATGTTTCGTCATAGTCAATGCCCTCTTTCTGACTATAACCCTTTTCTACCAGCCTGGCTTTAAAAGTCGTGATCTTTCCATCCGCCCCTTTCTTTCTCTTGTATACCCATTTGCACCCTATGCCCTAAAGCCATCCGACAAATTAGTTTTCTGGTATACATCCATAGCAGTTATGGATTCAATTTCAGAATCCATGGCGACACGCCATTTGGCAACATTCTTGTCTTGCACTGCCTCTTCGTAAGTCGGTGGGTCAGAGTCCTCATGTCCATCTTCCGGGCTCAAGTCCGAACACTCACCCACGAACATGTACCTTTCTGGCTGGAAAATAACTCTCCCACTACGACGAGGCATCGGTGCCATGTCAGTAGTAGGTGCAGTGACTTGTGGTCCTGCACCTTGCACTGAAGAACGTGTCTGTGGTGCTGTACCTCTCACAGGTGCACCCACATCTACACGTTCCCCTTCCCTTGGAATTGCATTTTCGTTCACAATTTATTGAAGAACGATATCACTCCTTGACCTGTGATTACTCACATACTTGTCCTCCAAGAATCTAGCGTTGGTGCTAACAACGACTCTTTGACTCTCAGGACAGTAAAACTAACCACCTTTCGTTTGCTTGGGAAACCCTATGAACAGCATTACTTTTGACCTGCTTTCTAACTTATCAGGTTCCTTCGATAGTACGTGTGCCGGACAGCCCCATACTCTAAACTTGCACAAACTAGGTTTGCGACCAAGGAAGAGCTCAGAAGGTGTCTTAGGAACTGATTTAGAAGGCACCACATTAAGCACGTAAGCTGCTGTTTCCAATGCGTAGCCCCAAAACAAAATTGGTAAGTTTGCATAACTCATCATTGATCTTACCATCTCTAGAAGAGTCCTATTTCTTCTTTCAACTACACCGTTTTGCAGGGGAGTACCCGGTGCTGTCCACTGGGATGTAATTCCATTTTCTGACAAATATTGCAGGAACTCGTTACCGAGGTATTCGCCACCGCGGTCAGATCGCAACGACTTGATAGTTTTCCCGACCTTCTTTTCTACTTCAGCCTTGAACTCTTTGAATTTCTCAAAGCATTCACACTTGTAGCGAAGCAGTCGTCAATGAAAGTGACGAAGTACTCGTACCCTCCACGAGCCTGCGTGGACATCGGTCCACATAAGTCAGAATGGATCAATTCCAACACTTCCTCTGCTCGAGACTGACTAGCCTTGAAAGGCCTAGTTGACATCTTGCCCTCGATGCAGGATTCGCAGACTTGATAAGGTACAGCCCGGACTAGGTCCGATGTACCTTCATCTGCAAGTCTTTGAATCCGCTTCAAGCTTATGTGACCCAGTCTCAAGTGCCAGAGATAAGTAAGATCCTCATCAGAAGAAGTAAGTTTTCTCTTTCTAGGATTATCAATTACGGATGAATTACATGCAATATAAAAGACATGTTTGATCAAAGTATCATAGAGATTGTAAATCAACATTCCATAATGGATAACATTGTTACTACCAATGATAAAATCATAAATAACAGATATCCATAAAAGTTGATAAAATTTGTCCTGCCGATAAACCACGCCCCACAAATAAACTCTCAAATGTACTTAATTCATCAAAACATAAGGAAAAGAAAACTCCATGAAGCTCCGTCATAAAACGTTGCCTTCATCCAGTTTGGTATCTTCTTGCCATCACTCACCAGCCTTGTCGGCACGATCCCCTGCAAAGTACAACAACATGATCAACAAGTCAGTGCTTACAGCTCTGGAAGAGCAACAACTAACTCTAATCATGCTTACAGTTATACATGCAAAATGGCATACCTTGTCTACCTTTGTTGGCTTGACAATCTTTCCTCCAGTGTCCTTTCTTACCACACCTAAAGCACCTGTCCCTTTCAGTCGCCACCTTAGGCTTTTTCCCAACCCCACCATCCTTCACAGGTGTCTTCTTGGCCCACTTCTTAATCCATTTCTTCCGCTTCATACCTTTCGGTACAGCAAAGAGACTACCAGAAGTAGCCAAGGCAACCTTCTGAGGGTTCATAACTGATTCTGTTGCCATCAAGTGATTGAGAAACTCATTGAGAGTATACTCTTTCTTGTTCATGACAACATTCAGTCTAAAACTCTCAAAGGACTTGGGTAGAGAGTTCAGTATGATATCGACCTTAGCCTCAACGTCGATACCTCCACCATGCACAGTCAGTTCATCCATGAGGTGAGTCATGGTAACTACGTGCTCTCTCACTGAGGTGCCATCAGTCATTTTCTTACTCACGATTTCCCTCATGAGATTGAATCTGACGACTCTATCAGTTTCCCCATAGGTCACCTCCAGACTTTGCATAATGTCATAGGCATCCCTATGGCGCTGATGCTGCTGCTGCAAGACTTTCGACATAGTGGTCATCATGTAGCACTTGACAACATTGTTCGATTTCTCCCACTTGTTATAAAAGTCTATATCCAGTTGACTGGATTCAGCAGTTGGCACTTCGGGACGAAGTACTTGCAGAACGAACATATGTTCTTCTGCAATCAGGAGGTACTCGAGATTGCGCTTCCATTCCAGGAAGTTCGGACCAGTTAGAGTGTTTTGTGCAAGAATATTGATGACATTAGACATAGACATATCTGAAACAATAAAAAATCTTAAATAAGAACATACATGTTGAACTTCGAAAACAAATGCATTGAAAACCTTTTAATAAATCAAATACAAATGTTTTCCACTAATTGCCCAAGAGTTCCCATCGCAAGCTACACTCGTAGACGTTTACGATGTCACCCTCAACCAGAACTGCGGGTTTTAAGCCCCAATCCATTTAATTTCACTACCATGTCAGGATGCTTTTGACACTAGAAATTAATAATTAGTGAAAACCTTAGAGCAAGCCATCTCTCAAGAACAGGGATGCAATTCTTGCATTATATTCTAAGATGCTTCTAAGCAATTAACCACAAATTTAACTCCGGCCAGAAGAGACAGTTTAGCATGGCACGTAACCATACCGCACAGCCCTTAAAGCTTTTGTTATCTATAATTTAAATCAATCCTAGAATACTTGTGAAAGAGGTCTACGCAAGCTACACTCGTAGACGTTTACGCAAAGCCCTCCCACTATTCACATGATTTAAATTTTTTGTCTAGAAATCCCAACAACCGTACCCATGCACCTCTAGGAACTAACAAGCTACAATCGTAGACGTTTACTAGAACGAGAGATACACTTACAGCCTAGGACCGCTTTGTGGAGGTCTATTGATTTTAATTAAAAAATTTGCTTAGTATTTTTTCTTTTAAAAGGTTTCTTTATGCGCACGCATAATTTCTTTGTCATTATATTTTTCAAATTTTTGCATGTAATTAAACAAGCCCAAAAATTCCCAAAATATAATCCAACAAAAGAAATTAATCACATAAGCATGCTTGAAAAGCTGTAAATAATAAAAGCGATAAAACATGATTTTCCTATTATCTACACATGCTTAATTGTGCACATAAATAAATCACATATCATACGAGGACAATTAAGGCAAACAAAAATTCCTCGAGGCCCCAAAAATAGAAAAATTAAATTCTATCTATTACAATTTGAATTTTGAATTAATTTGGATAAATCCAAATCTTTTTCAAATCTTCCAAATCTTCAAGGGCCTTCAAATCTGGATACACCAAATCTTTTGGAATTTAGGCCTTTGTGATTTGATGATTTGCCCTAACCCAAATGCAAACCCTAGGGTTTACACAGGATTGTACAAGCCACCAAAACACGAGCCACCACGATGGGACAGCAGCATCCGATGACAGCCACAGCCGCCCGCCGCCGCGCCCATGCGCGCGCGCGCCCCGCGCGCTGCTGCCGTGTCGCGCACGCGCTGCCACGCCTGCGCACAGGCCGTGTGCCGTGGGTGTTGCCCGCGCGCGTCGTGTGCGCACCGCACGCCCCGGCCGTGCGCCTGCCCTGCGCCGCGTGCCGTAGTCCGCCGTTGTCTTCGTCGGCCCTCCGTCGGCTCCATCTTCGTTCTTCATCCTCGACCCGTCCAAATTAAATTTGAAAAATTACAGAAAAACTATTCTATTACAATTTTTCAAATCTACACTAATCACGGATTTTCTCGTGATTTTACAAAACAATTCAGCCCTACACGGATAAACCACCGCGGGCTGAACTAACGGGTTGCCACGAGGAACAAAAACCAAACATCCACAAAATAATAAATTCATACATGCATATTGAATTCAATTATGAACAACAGAGCCATAAATCATAAACCTGGCTCTGATACCAATTGTAGGGTTTTACCGTGAACCGAATCACCAAAACCAAAATGAACCGGATCGATTTATGGATATTGCTCATAATTAAAATTCACAAAAACCTAGCATGCTCCTATGAATTTAATGCATATCGTGGATTGAGGAATTACCGTTATTCCGTCGTGTCTGAAACGATCTTTTGCGTTTGAATTTCCAATTTGAAATCAACCACGCAATCCGATTTAATCTGCGAAAACAGAAATTAGAATACTAATTTCTAGATTAAAATCGAAAACAAAAGGGAAGAAAGAAAGAAATATGTTCTCCAGATTAGATCTTCAGATCTGTATCCCGGTGCTGGTCAGATCTACTACTGGTGAGGACTCCGTAGATCTGTGGCTTGAGCAGGACCAGAATTCGAAAATTCTCCTCCTCTCTCCCTCTGAAGTCGGCGCCTCTCTCTCACTCTCTAGATCTAGGGTTTTTCAAATTGTGTTATGAAATGGCTAGGGTTTCAGAGAGTGAGAGGTCTATTTATAGACCTAGGGTTGTAAAACCCTAGTGGGCTCCTGGGCTCAATTCAGCACACTTATTGGGCCAGACCTGGGACCTAATGCAAATAATAAAGTGGGCCTATAAATTAATTAATTCTCATGTGCACAACCCAGGACACAATTAATTAATTAATATTAATTCTTTTTCACCACAGAATTAATACTGACCTACCCCTTTATTACCACGTTATGAGAACAGGCTGCATTAATTGAGAATCCCCATATTTCAGGTTACCGGACATCCATTAATTAATCGGAGCCTCTGATAAGCTCTAACTACAATTAATTAATATCTTATTATTCCTGAGTAGTACCACTCAAACCATATCACTCGTGCCTGAACTTAATCAGCCTACAGTACTTTGGCACGATGAATGTTATTGAGCTCCTCAGGGAATGTCCCCATCCTATTACTCGGATATGGTTACCTAAATCTAGTCTCAGGCGGTACTACACGAACTGCTGTTACCTAAGATGCGGATATACGAGCACGGTACTTAGGCTCTCCACCATGGCAAATCAAAGCAACAGTCAATCCGTGCAAACCCCTGAACCTTCGTTAGGGTTTGGACTCGATCAATATAACGAGATCTTGTATTCGCTGATGTCAGACAGACGAATACATCTCACTGCGGTCCATCAATACGCCACCTCTGCGTACCAACATGTCAAGTAACCAAGACAGACTACTTATTCCAACAATGCCGCAGCCATCCGGACAGATGTATCCTCATACGTTGTCTCGGCTGTGATCAGGTTTATGTCTCACTAGGTCAAGTGATCATACTGTCTTCTGCGATCTACAATACGCCGTATGATCGTCCCTATCGGTGAGACAAGAGGATACCATTGTTCATACATGTACGATTGTTAACAGATAGGAGAAATAAGCCGTTGTATACTCATTATAATAAATGTTTTCAGTATACAAAACCCATTAATCTCCCACTTATACTCAAAGCATAACTAAGCTATTACAGAGTATACAGTCCGTATATCTAGTCTGCTGTCACTTTAACCACTATCAGTGGTCGGCATCCACCTCAGACCCAGCTCACGAATATGTCTTTCGTAAACTTTCTGAGGCAAGCTCTTTGTAAATGGATCAGCAAGATTGTCAGCAGTGTCAATCTTCTTAATCAGCACATCGCCCCTCGATACGATTTTTCATATGATATGGTACTTTCTCTCTATGTGTTTGCTAGCCCTGTGAGATCGCGGTTCCTTTGAGTTTGCCACTGCACCAGAGTTGTCACAATAAATTGTGATGCTCCTTGGCAAACTCGGAATCACGCCCAACTCTAAAAGGTAGTTCCTGAGCCATACCCCCTCTTTCGAGGCGTCGGAGGCGGCGACATATTCCGCCTCCATGGTGTAGTCAGCAATGCTTTTCTGCTTTGAGCTCCTCCAAGATACAGCTCCACGTCCCAGGGTATACACATATCTTGAGGTCGATTTCTTCTCATCCTGGTCTCCTTGGAAATCCGAGTCTGTATAACCCACAGGACACAAATCCTCACTTTGATAAACTAGGCAGAAATTCCTAGTTCTTTTCAAATACTTGAGGATGTGCTTTACAGCAGTCCAGTGCGCCTGTCCAGGGTTAGACTGATATCTTGCTACCATGCCAACGGCATGACAGATATCTGGCCTGGTACACAGAATCGCATACATGAGACTACCTACCCTGAAGCGTATGGTACAAGACTCATCTCGTCTTTCTCCCGCTGTGTCTGAGGACACTGCCGACTAGAAAGACGAACGCCATGTCTGAAAGGTAGCAAGCCTTTCTTGGCGAGTTGTATGCTGAACCTGGCTATCACAGTATCCACATAGGATGCCTGGGATAAGCTCAACATTTTTCTCTTACAATCTCGTAAGACCTCAATACCAAGAATGTAGCCAGCTTCTCCCAGATCCTTCATTTGGAACTGTTCGGACAACCAAACTTTGATTTCGGACATCACTCCCTCGTTGTTTCCAAATAGGAGTATGTCATCAACGTAAAGTGCAAGGAAGACCACGCTCCCACTGACACAAAGTCGGTAAACACAACTTTCATTTTCCAACTGTGCAAATCTATAGGATTTAATCACATCTTTGAAACGTAAGTTCCACGACCTTGAAGCTTGCTTAAGTTCATACAAGGACTTCCTAAGCTTTCAGACAAGATGTTCTTCGTCCTTGCTTTTGTAACCCTCGGGTTGCTGCATATAGATGTCCTTACCTTCTTCAAGGTAACCTTTTTCGATATCCTAAGAACGATCCTTGGCAAGTTAATTAAAGTGGCAGTTCGCGTTGTCTATTGTAGACTCGAATCCTACACTTGATTCCTTCTTTGACATCCAAGTACACGAACGAATGACTTCAATTGTCGAGCTTCTTAAGATGGGGATTGGTCACCTTAGCATGCGCAGTACACCCAAACACACAAAGGTGTGCTAGGTGTGGCTTTTTTCCAGTCCACATCTCGAACAGTGTCTTCTCTCGAACGACTTTAGTGAGCAGTCGATTCAGGAGATATAGTGCATGTTAAACTGCCTCCCTCAATACATGCTTGGTACACTCATAGTCTTGAGTAGTGATCGTACTATCGCCATCAATGTACGATTACTCCTTTCCACCGCACCATTCTGTTGATGAGAATATGGTGCAGTGAAATGTGGTTCGATCCCTGCCTATTAGCAGAGCTCTATGAACTTATTCGAGAAGAACTCTCCACCTCAATCTGATCGAAGCACCTTGATTTGAGGCTTGTTGTGTTCTCAGCCAATTGCTTCATCTTTTTAAACAAAGAACATGCCCCGTCCTTCGATTTTAAAATGTGGACCGACATCCACCTTAAATAGTCATCCATGATCAGCATGAAGTGCCTATTTTGTCCAGGAGTGATTGGACTGATGGGATCACACAGATCAATGTGTAGTAGCTCGAGCGACCTCCTCGTTTGAAAACTTACTTCCTTCTGGAAGGGGTGTCTTGACTGCTTTGCTACGAGACATGTCTGATACCAACAGATCTGGTTGAGTGATCACTGGTACTCCTACTGCCATTTCTTTGTTGACAAGGGACTTCAGCGCCTGAAAATTGACATGCCTGAGACAAGCATGCCAAAGACATGCTGGATCATTGAGGCTTGCCAAAAGATTCGTTGGGTTAGCCACCTACAACCTGATACGATAGAGTTGATTATTCGATCTCTTCACTTTCATTATGAGTTGGTGGAGGGTCCTTCGAAAAGACCTCCAACTTATCACCTTCTATCTTGTCCGAGACTCAACATATTACTTTGTAGTTGCGGAATATGGTAGGCATCCTCGAGGAGCCACTGATTTCCATTTTTGCATTCAAAAAGGATAGAACTCTTTTCTTCAATCGGCATCGTCGAACCATCTCCAAACATTCCTGTTGACTCCTCCTTCATCCAGCTTGAAGAACTTCACTCTATCACCAGTTATATGATTACTGGCTCTATTATCTAGAAACCAAGCATAATCAAGTTTCTCAAGTTGCTTTGGGTTCTCTTTTGAAACTGCTATAAGTAGAGCTAGCTCGATATTATGAGTGTGGGCGATGTGAAGTTCCTCGTTCTTTTTTAGCACTCAACATTTGTGTCGAGTAGTGTCCTATCTCGTTGCAGTTGTAACACTGGGTGTGACTTTTATCTCGAGGAGCTGATCACTAAATTTTTAGTAGATACTAATAGTCTAGTGGTAAATAAAATTATCGATCTCACGAAGATTGAATAAGCGAACTATCTCATGTACTGAAACACAATTTTTCGATTTATTGTCTGAGTACATAAAATTTGAAAGGTTTGTTGGTTTTGAACTGAATTTAAAATTTCAAAATTAAATTATACAAGATTAAAAGAAAGGTTTTGAAAATATCAAAGAAAAAGTTCAGATTCTAGGGATAAGTTCATATCTTGGATAACATGCAAGGGAAATCACGTCGATAAATAAGACATAAAGAATTAGGTGGAAAATAAGTGAATTATTACAAATTCCAATTTTTTGGCAATTCATAAAGTGGGTTTTTAATTGTCTATATCCTCTCAGTCTCTAAAACAATCAACAATTCTCAAAAACATCAGATTTATTCATATGATTTAATTCTTTTCTTTTCAGACAAGAGTAAAAATCATATTATCAATTCTTTAGTCTATTAATTAATTCTCACATTTCAGTCTCAAATTAATCAACCAGAAACCTAATTTAGTGGCCAATTATCTCAGATTTAGAATTATCACAAGAATTGATAAACCTAGATTATTAGTTTGATCGATTCAATACCCTAAACATGCATCCAAGATATTCACAATTATCCTAGAATTTGATTAAGGATTGACCTACTCATATTCATAGAGAACAAGCATATGAAAAGAAAAAACTTGTAAATATTCTTCATAAAATAAAGCAATGTCGATTCAAATCCAGTCTTGTGAGTTCTTGATCCAAATCTTCAATCCTAAAGCAAGAATTTGAAGAGCAATAAAGGAAAATTCTCTGAATCTCAAAAGTGGAAAAAAATCCTAATTTTCGAAACCTACATGCTATTTATACAAGGTATGAAGGGTTAAATATTGCGCTGGGCCCAAGTCTTGAAGAATTCACCAAAATAACTTCGTATGTCGACCGACATTCGCCTTCACCATCGACCGAGACAGCTTCACCTCAATCCCTTTGTTTTCCTCCATGTCGATCAACATGGACCGCTCGTGTCGCCTGAAGCCATGCACTTCGATATTCCAACCTCGTTCTTCATGTCGACCGACACACCACATGTCGGTCGAAACAGATGGCTTGGAAAATTGATCTTTTTCAACACTTAGCACCATTTTTTCGACTCTAAAACCTGCAAAATCCACCACGAACAACATACCAAGCATAAATCAAACATGATGCTAAGAAAATAACTAAAAAATAATATAAATGCATTAAATTAACTTACAAATCTATTGATAAGTGAAAGAAATAACGCACTTATCAGGAGCTCCTCAACCACCTTTCCCTTGACCTCTGCCTCAGATTTTATCTCCACGACCATGGTTGCCACTCTCTGTGGGAACCCTTTTCGAGTGAGAAGATGATGACTCCATGTTGTCTCTTCTAGATCGGGCTTCCCACTCACCTAACTGAGAAAGACCTGATCTTCTTTCCTCCCTGCGTCCACACTCTTCTTGTGCGTGCGCTTCTCGAAAGTTTTGAGTCTTTCAGCTGCATCTTCGAAGGCAACCTCTTCAAGATTGAAGAATTGTTTGATGCTGGCCACCACACTGATGAAGCTATCTGGCACTGTGTCAAACAACTTCTTCACTAGCGTTGAGTCACTGAGGGTTCCTCCAAGTCTCGAGTTCGCCACAAACATTGTATTGACTCGTCCTGCAAATTAATTGAGTAACTCACTGTCCTTCATATATATCAAATCAAACTCGCACTTCAATGTTTGTAGTCTTGCGTTCTTCACTCGATCTGCCCCGATGAGTCTCGTCTTGAGGAAATCCAAACTTCTTTCGCTGTCTTCTTTCTAGCAACCTGCATTAGAAGATCTTTTTTTTTTTTTAGAACAGACCTTCATTACTTCATTGCTACTGCAATCAATCATGTTCGTACATCTTCTCAAATAAATTGATCCAGCAGACTAGGAGCATGATTCAAACTACAGAAATCTGGGAGTCTAGCAGCAAAATGAGCCACTGAGTTAGCTTCCCTTGGAATGGCCTCGAACGATTTGCACTCCACCTCCATCGCCATCCTCTTGATATCTGCTACAACGACATCACAATACGCCGACATCTCCCTTCTTCCGTTAATCCCTTCAATCAAGCTTTGGTTATCGCTCTCCACCTGTTCGATTTTGAGCTCGTACTGCTTTGCCGAACTCAGGGCGTACCTCATAGCGACTCCTTCAAGCAAAGTGCTGTTGCCTGTTGCTTCCATTTGCGCCCTTCCCGCCAGCTTCACCTTACCTTGATCGTCTCTAATCACAAAGCCAATTCCAATAACGTTCTCGGATAAAGCAGCGTAGTCACAATTTAGTTTCAGATTACCCTGAGATGGTTTCTTCCACTGAGCCTTACGAGCCCGCATATTCTCTCTTTCCCCTGCTCCATTTGTCGTGCTTGGTACTCGTCCCATCTTCTTCTTGCTCTTTCCATCGTTTCCCATTCATTTATCTCCTTTTTCTCGAAGACCCACCTATTTCTTGCGTTCCAAATCTCCCACGCTGTCATCGCAAAGAGCTCGACGACTTCTCTCGGTTTAGTGCCCATGAGTTCCCACACAATTGTGCGGAGGTTCCAATCCTTCCACTTGTCCACATCCAACCTAAGAACATATTTTTTCCACATGACCGAGACTCTTTTGCAGCCCAATATTGCATGCTCCTTTGTTTCAACCGCATCTCCACATCTTGGACACATCGGATCCCACCTTACCCCTCTTCGAACCAAGTTACTTCCTGTAGGTAGTGTATTAGTGCACACTCTCCAAAGAAAGTTCTTAACTCTGGGATACACTTGGATCTTCCACATTCTAGACCACTCCTTATTTGGTTCACTCGTACCAGCTCTAACCTTATTCAAGCTTGAAAACTCGATGATAGCCACCTTATAAGCCGATTTCACTGTGAATTTTCCGTTTGGTGTGAACTTCCAAATTCTCTTATCGGGACCTGGTTTACTGCTCAGTGGTATGGCGATGATTTTTCCTTGTTCCTCTTCGTCGAACAGTGAAGCAATGACATTCTTTCTCCATCTTCCATTCCCCGACTCGATTAAGTTGTCCACTGTCGACTCACCTTCAATCCTTCTACTTGTCCTTGGTTTGACTTGATTCGATGTGTCGATCCGTTGATCTTCCCAAATCCGAACTGACTTACCATCCCCAATCCGCCAAGCTTCTCCTCTCTTCATGATGTCTTTTGCTGCACACAAACTTCTCCACAAGTAGCTAGGATTATATCCTATTTTTCCCTCCACTATGTTGCTTTTCGGATGGTATCTTGCTTTCAAAAGTTTAGTTGCGACCGAGTTCTATGATTGCTGGAGCCTCCACACCTGTTTAGCGAGCATCGCCAAGTTAAACGCAGACACCTCCTTGAAACCAACTCCACCACTTCCTTTGGGCATCGTCAGGACCTCCCACCCTTTCCAATGGATTCCCTTCTCTTTTCCCGCAGCCCCCCAGTAGAACCGTGCCACTTCTCTTTCAATCTCTTGACAAACACCAGTTGGCAATAAGAAGCAGCTCATAGTATAACTAGGAATGGCTTGGATAATAGACTTAATAAGCACTTCCTTCCCTTCTTGAGACAATGTGCTATCTTTCCACTCTTTAAGTTTTCTCCTCACACGATCCGAGATACTCCTGAAAACTTCTTTTTTCCTTCTTCCTAAAATTGTTGGCAGCCCCAAATATTTTGCATGTGCTCCAACCAGATTCACCTTCAGACATTCAGCCATTTCTTTTCTTTTATTTTCCGCAATATTCGGACTCACCATAATTTCCGTTTTGTTGAAGTTGACCCGTTGTCCAGATGCCAATTCATACTTCTTTAAAATATTTCTGACCGTCTCAGCCTCCTGCACATTTGCCTTTGTGAAGACAATCGTGTCGTCTGCGAAGACGAGATGTATCACCGGGGGGGCCTGCCGACTGATCTTCACCCCGTGGATCATTCCATTCTTTTCCGCTTTTTGCAGCAAACTAGAGAGGCATTCCGCAAAAAGAAGAAATAAGAAAGGGGAAAGGGGATCTCCTTGACGCAGTCCTCTTTCCGGCGTAAAGTGCTCCGACACAAAGCCATTCACACAGAGACTATAAGAAACCGACCTCACAATGCGCATAACCAAATTAACCCAATCACGATTGAAGCCCAATTTAATTAGCATTTTTTCCAGAAAGTCCCACTCAACCCGATCATAGGCTTTACTCATATCAAGCTTCATCGCTATCCAACCCTTCTTTCCTTTTTTTTTATTCTTCATATAGTGGAAAATCTCAAGAGCTGTCATTGCATTATCAGTAATAATTCGGCCGGGTACAAAAGCACTCTGGTTTTCAGATATAACTGAAGGAAGCACAAGCTTTAATCTGTTTGCAATGGTTTTGGAAATGATACGGGCAGTAACATTCGCCAGACTAATTGGACGAAGATGCTTCGGGTTCTCGGGATTTTTAATTTTTGGGATAAGGATGATATTTGAGTGATTAAGGGTAGATGGGTCTCCCCCGTGATTCAAAACATCAAGCACATCCTTAAGCACATCATCCCTACACAGGTACCAATATTTCTGAAAGAAGAGAGGAGGCATACCATCTGGTCCAGGTGCCTTCGAAGGATGCATTTGCTTAAGAGCCTCCTCGACTTCCTTATACGTGTACGGTTCCATCAGCTTTTTGTTATTTTCCACCGTCACCTTACACTCCAAACCATCCCACAGATCGCCATCCTCCACTCTCTCCTCTGTCTTGTAGAGCTCCTGAAGTACTTAGTAAGCTCGGTTACGATTTCCTCTTGCTTCGTGGTGACACTCCCATCTCCCCTCATCAACCTTTTAATTGTATTTCGTTTTTTCCGTTGGGATGCCTTTTGGTGGAAGAACTTAGTGTTCCTATCTCCATCTCGCAGCCATAGGACGCGGCTGCGTTGAAACCACATAGTCTCCTCTTTCTCCAAAACATTATCCAGCTCTGCCTCTATCCTTTCCTTCTCTTGTCTCCCAGCTTCCGTACTCATACTTGACTCAATATTCTCCAAGAGCTGAGAGAGCTCCTGCTTCTTCTTAGCGATATTTCCAAACTTGTGCATCGCCCACCCATTAAGCTCTACTCCGCACTGATTCAGCTTACAAGTGATATCATCACTCTTATTTGTCTTCTCCCAGGCCTGCTTAATAATTTCGTTGAATTCCTCTTCCTGACACCACATCTTCTCAAAACGAAATACATTTTGCCTTTTCAACGTGCTCTGAACTTCCATTTCCTTCTCCCCTTGCACAATAATTGGGGCATGGTCAGACTTCAATCTAGGGAGGTGTTTTACCCTATAATATGGAAAGAGCAATTTCCACTCCTCCGACGCCACGGCTCGATCGAGTCTGCAACCCACAATATTTTGTTCATTCCTATTATTGAACCACGTAAACTAGCATCGCTCATACCCGAGATCCCTCAGACTGCATTCCCTTAAACACTCTCTGAACCGGTCCATTTGTATTTCAGCTCTATCTCTTCCTCCTATTTTTTCTGTGCTCCAAAGAATTTCATTGAAGTCTCCAACAAATTTTTTCCATCTTTCGTTCCTTTATTCACCTTCTTCAATAGCTCCCACGTACGATATTTGCTAACAGCTTCATGCCAACCATAAACCCCCACCAAGCTCCACTCTTTCTCACCCTCTTTATGTACCACACCTTCTATATGATGAAGAGAATATAATTGTATTTGTACTTCGAACTCGTCATTCCACAGAAGTGTGATACCGCCCCTTCTACCCTTATTAAACCTCTCACAATCCACACTAAGACAACCTTTAAATTTCACTAATCTGTTAACCAACTGATTTATCTCCCTACTCGTCTTCTTCGTTTCCATTAGGAAGACTAAGTCAGGTTTTTCCTCCCTCAGGATCTTCTTTAAGATACGAACTGTCGGTGGGTTCCCAAGCCCCTGATAGTTCCAGCTCAAGATTTTCATGGTGATCGGCGGGGCTGCTCAGCAGCCTCCGCCGTTATGACACTAGAATTCTTTACTCTCTTAATTTTCTTTGCCTCCGTTTGGTCGTTGTCCATTTTTTCCTCCCTTTTCTTTCCGCCGATGTTGCTCCCTCCTTCCTTGTGACCCTGCTTCGATGTACCGATTCTTTTCCATTTTCGCATCATATTTACTATATCCTGCCCATTCTGTTTCCTCTGGTCATTTCCCCGTCCTACACTTCTACACCCCAGCCCCTCTTGGGGCTTAATTTTATTAGAAGATCTTTTTGAAGCACCTACAAAAGGTGCAATCTTGCCTTCTTGTCAAGCAGGATGTCCACCTATGCACCCTCAACTGGTTCGGCTGTTTCCTAGACTCCTTAATCTTTCATCATGGTCTGCACACGTAACGCCCAACTGGTATAGTTTAAGTGTGTCAACTAGGGGTACGTGAACGAACCGTTCGACTGTTGTGCCCGCCCCGTATTTGCTGCTACTAAAATCATGTTATCCTAACAAATGATTTTTGACATTCAGTTTTGGCTCTAAATATCACTTATTGGCCCTTTCAACCCTTCATAATTTTAGGATCAAAAGGACCAACAAGTTTGAGCTCTCAATTGATTGCTCTATCGGACTCGCTAGATCAATTGTTTTAATCTAGCATGAATATTTCGTCCCATAGCAATAATTACTTAAAATTGAGACTTATTTTCTTTTTTTTTTTTAATGAAATTATTGTCGGACAGAACCAAAACTTCATAAACTTCTTTAGAGATTCGAAAATTGAAAAATAAAAAATAAACAAAGCATACCCTACTAATGATGCATCTAGTCTTCCATGGACAGCCCAAACGATTTTGACTCAAAGTCTCCAAACTTAGCCGACACACTTCCTAGTTCCTACATGACAAATGAGGAATAATTCTTTTTCCTAAATAAAAACGTTTCAGCATATATTATATATATATATATAACCAAAAAATCAATATATAAAAACCATGGTTAATTAATAGAGTGGTTGGAGCCGTTCATGAAAGAATATCCTCAAAACAAGGCCACATACATACATATTCTTACAATTAACATAACCCCACAATAGATTTTTAATTAATAGGTAAAAGAATGTAATGGATTCCGAAATCTTTCATTAGAAAATAGAGGCATATTAAAATAATGCTAAGAGACAAACCTAGTAGATTAATTAATTTCATGCACACCTAATAATCCAATCAATCCCTTCATCTATAATAACATGGATCAAGTGATCAACACTCCATCTCTCACCCTGCAAACTAAAACAATGAAGGATACGAAGTCCAAGAAGAATCAGCAATGGAGGCCCTTAGCCGCGACCTACTGCTGCTCGGCCGAGGATCACGCCATTCCCCGGGGCAACAACATCAGGCCATCCAAGTCCGACAGCATGGGGGCGGCCCCGTCGTTCAGAAAGCTGTCGTTCTCGGACAGCAGCTTGAGGTCGACGATCACAGAGTCTTTTGCTGGGGATCTGCACGACTTCCAGCTCAGCGAACTGCGCGCCGCCACCCAGAACTTCGCCGAGCATTTCCTGCTGGGAGAAGGAGGATTTGGGAGGGTGCATAAAGGTTTTTTGGAAGAAGGGATGAGGCCCGGATTGAAGGCTCAGCCCGTTGCTGTTAAGCTTCTCAACATTGAAAGCCTTCAGGGCCACCGTGAATGGCTTGTAAGATTTCTTTTTCTTTTTTTTTTTTTTTCATCTTTTGATGTAACAGTGTTGTAACTTAGATATTAAGGAGTGCCTATAAACAGTGCCTAATAAATTTTACAATCATGAGTTTTGGTAAAAAAATCTGAATCATCTTAGTTTAGAAACTTAGAAAATATTTAGGTAATGAAAGTATATCCTATGAATTTTTGCACAATTTTTTTAATGGAAGTTGTAAAAGTTTGGAAGATTGTGACAAAATGAAACATTACTTATGTTGAATTATTTATGGACAGGTTTTAGTGATAGGAATATTCTGTCTATTTTGTTGTCAAACTTGGTCAGATGCAGAAACATTTTTGTGTGGGAACATTAATTTAAGCTATCATCATGTTATAATATAGAATTGATATATTATTGATCGACAAATTTTGAAGCCAACTATTTGAATAAAATCTCTTGGTTTGTTTATAGATATGATATAAATAATAAAGAAAAGGAAATAATAATTGTGGGCATCTAATTTGTTGAAGGCGGAAGTGATATTTCTGGGGCAGCTGAGGCATCCAAATTTGGTGAGGCTGATTGGCTACTGCTGTGAAGATGAAGAGAGGCTTCTTGTATATGAGTTCATGCCACGTGGCAGTTTGGAAAACCATTTATTCAAAAGTAAGACCTTTGTTCCTACTTATTTCATTAATTTCTTTTGTTTTTCAATTTCCAGATTTTATATAATAATATTATTATTTTGTGAATTTGAAATAGGAATGTCAATATGTTTGCCATGGGCAACAAGATTGAAGATTGCAATAGGTGCAGCCAAAGGCCTTGCTTTTCTGCACGGTGCCGCCACACCAGTTATTTATCGTGACTTCAAGGCCTCCAATATTTTACTGGATTCGGTAATTATTTATCTAACATTGTAACTATAAAATAACAGTCCAAGAAATTCATCCAAACATATTATTTTTTTCAATAGGATTTCAACGCTAAGTTATCTGATTTCGGACTTGCAAAAATGGGACCCGAAGGATCAAACACCCATGTCACCACTCGTGTCATGGGAACCTACGGCTACGCCGCTCCTGAATATGTCAACACTGGTAAATTTTCAAAATTAAATAATTTTAATTTACTTATTTATATATATATATATATATATATTATTTTTTTTAAAAAAAAACTGAATTTGCCGCAGGTCACCTAACTACGAAAAGTGACATCTATAGTTTTGGAGTGGTTCTCCTAGAATTCCTTACTGGGCGAAGAGCGATGGACAAAACCCGGGCCCAAGAAGAGCAAAATTTGGTAGATTGGGCCCGACCCTATTTGACAAGTAGTCGAAGATTGCATTATATAATGGACCCGAGATTTGCGGGCCAATACTCGGTTAAGGGGGCCAGACAAATGGGCCTTTTGGCCCATCAATGCATCAGCTTGAACGCAAAAGATAGGCCCAAAATGCCTGTCATTATTGAAACCCTTGAAAACCTACAAAATTTGAGTGATATGGCTATTACTGATGGCAATTGGCCTGTTTCACTGAAATCGGGCCGAAATGCGGGCTGCAATGATAAAGGGAGGATGCAGAGTGGGTTGAGTCGTCGGAGTGCTGTTGTGGCGGCCAGCCCAAAAGGCAAATAAATTGTAATAATATGATGTTAGATGCACAAGTTATATATGTTGAAGAAAAAGTAATTTTTATTGTGTAAAAACTAAAGGCATTGTGTAATTATCCGAGTGTGCATGGTATTTATATATAAAGGCGGATGTATTAATTTATTTTAGGGTTGCAATTTTGACAAAAAAAAAAAATAATAAAATCATAGATATCCCATCATACTCTCTTAAAAAGACAAAGATCTTCAGTTCCTCTCATATTTTGGGTTGGCAGTGACATAATGATAGGCAATCACCAGAAGAAATATGAAAATACCAAGAAAGTTGGCAAAGAAGCCCAAGTCCTCATCATCAATCATCTGTTGCAGAAGAATGATCGATAAAAGTAACATCATGTCACATTTCATAAGCAACTTCACAAGAGATACCTTACTGTTATTCACAATTAGAAGAAGCAAGTAAATAATCTTGACGAAGATAAATGGATACAATGTTTATGTTATAGTAAACTTACTATAAACATATTGATGCCGATAGTATGCAAACAAACAACTCAACTGCCGGTTACCAATTCTTAGTGGGAAGGTCTCAGGTTAGGTAACCCTAATTGAGGATTAATAAATCTTATTTGGGTATGTTTTTGCCATAATATTTTCATAATAAGGTTCACTACTTTTTTCGTGAAATTCATGTATCCCAACACCGCATTCACTAATCATAACAAACACTGAATACCACCGTAACTAATAAATTTCACATGAAATGCTTAATTAAAAAAAAAAATCTTCTAAACTCATCAAAGCCAGTAAATCCGTGAACATATAAGCACATTACAAAATCATAAGCTCAACATACCTTAATCGCACAAAATGAACACTCAATTCGATTAAAAGATCACGAAAGTGAAAAAAAAAAATAACATTAAAATTTCACACACAGTCATGTAAATATGAACTTCAAAAATCGATGATTTTAAATAAATTGAAAAAGAAAAGGGCTAAAATAACTAAGATGTAGGATTCTTACTTTGGGAATTAGAGAGGAATTGAAGAACCGAAGGCGAAGCTCAGTTCTGTAGACCTATAAATATTAAATTGTAATCGAAATAGCAATAAAGTCGACGCTTGGAATGGAAACTAACAAACATAAATAACTATTTACCACAAAACATTAAAGTTTTAAACGATGTAGTTAGGTTTGTATTTTTTAGGGTAATTATGTATATTTATCCCAAATATAGGAGATTTTTAAAATTCTATCTCATATTTTCAAATGAGTTGGTCTCTTGAAAGACGGTCTTAATATTTTTTTTATTGTGAGACAGACCTTAATACATCATTTCAATAAGTTAAATACATCATTTTATTTTTAAAAATTACATTATTTGCTACAAAGAAATACATCATTTGCAATAAAGAAATACATCATTTCATTAAATTCATTTTACAATAAAAATGGTGAGACATCATTTACAATAAAAAAACACAGTATTTCATTAAATTCGTCTCACAATAAAAATGATTAGACCGTCTCATCTAAGTTGCCTTTTCAAATTTATGAAATTATATCCTACATTATATTTAATGGTTAAGATTTATATAAGACGGTCTCAAAAAAATTTGTGTGAGACGGATCTAACCCCTATTCATATATGTTTACCCACTTAATATGTTGGGATTCAACCCATGATATTTCCTGTGCCACCACAATTAATTTGTAGATCTCAACAATCATCTTCTCATCATAATCCTTGATCGGCATCTGCTCACTCTGTCACCGTTAAATTGACTCCCTACAAACACGTGCTCGCAATCTTCAGCATCATGTTCAGCTCTAACAGCTTCATCTTGATCCTCCAGAACCTTCTCCGTCGTATCGCCACAATTCGCATCTTCCTTTTTCACCGGCAGTGGTAAGTCGCTCGTAGCCTTAGCGCCTCCAGTATCCTCTGATTCCACTGTACTAAGACTCCTTCTATCGATTTTAGTTGATAAATGGGATGTCTAATCGAGAAAAAAAAATGTTGCGTTAGAATTTAGAATTGAAATTCATGTTCGGTGTAAAATGCAAAACATGTGGTGGGGAGTGGTGAATCATGATTATATCAATAGAGAGAGGAAAGTGGGTAACTAATGCGGTGGGTTAGCTTCACCGGATAAATTTTTTGATCATGTGTTTTTTTTTTTCCTAAATAATATATTATTTTACATTAAATGATGTATTCAATCACTGTAAATGGTATTTTTTATTTAAGAATAACATACATTATTTTCATTTAAATATATATGGAATACTTAAATGATGTATTTATCTAATTAGAATGATTATTATTTTCTAATTAAATAATGTATTTAGTTTTATTGGTTTGATAAGCTCATATTTATAATTACTTATCCATATTTTTCTCCTTTGTTTTAGTGCATTTAGAATTAGTTATTAGTTTTTTTCGTGCAGAGTGCATTATAGAGAATGTTATGTTTATCATGCTAAGTTTTGTAGGTTTTTTAGGTTAAAAGTGAGCAAAAGATGAAAAGAGCCGAGTTTGACAGAGTTACTACTTCGATTGACACACGGGAAGTCAACCGACGAGGAAGACAAGCCAAAAACCCGAAGCTGGACCTCTCTGTCGATCGACAAGGAGTACGTTGATCGACTCGGAGGTCGAATGTTGACGAGAGGTAGAGGCAAGATGGAGGCTCGACACAAGTGAGTATGTCGATCGACACTGCCAGTGTCGATCAACATGAATGCCATACAGGGTGGATCAAAATGGAAGTGAAGAGCAAGTCGACACAAAGCGTGTGTGTCGATCGACAGGCTCCCTGTCAATTGACACAGAAGATGGAGATGGAAAAAATCACCCAGTTTGGTTATTTTTTATATTTTAGCCCAATACCTTGTATAGATGTTTTCACTCCTCTATAAATACTAACTCCCTTGTGCACGAAAATTATACCTTTCATTACTTAGAATTTGTCTAGCATTGGAGTTTTTCAAGACTATCAAGGTTCTTATTTTCCTTGTAAGTTAATTTATGAATTTCAATAATATGACTTCTTTGTTTCTAAGCATGTTTAGTGGCTAGAAACCCTAATAGGTTCTAGAGCTTTTGATAATCTTTTCTGATGCATGTTTAAATGATTCAACTCAATAGCATTGTTTAATTTCCTGAACTTAATTAATCGAATCTAGATTTAAAGAATGATCGATAGATGAATTTAAATCTAGGTTTGTAGTTATCATTTGAAGGACCGAGAGGTGAAAATTGGTGATAGGAAGAGGGAATTAATTACAATTGTTTTCTGTCTCAAAAGGAAGAATTAATTTGTAGGATTTAATTACATAATTATCGAGGTTGACTAATATTGTGTTCTTGAGACCGAGAGGAGAAAGTCACAATTTAGTAATCTAGGGTTTTATTGTCTAACCAAGGAATTTTATCCATTTGAATCTAAATTAATCCTCATTGTTGAGTTGATGAATTTTGCATGTTGATGACCTGATTATCTGCCCTGGAATCTGTATCTTTAATTATTGTTTTCAAAAACCTTTATTTTTCAGCATTGTTATCTTTAAATTTCAAAACCAAAACCCCTACTTTCTATTTACTCAAACAACTATGATTTGAAAATTATGCTAGTACATTGGATAGTCTCGTTACACAGTCCTTGTGGGTTCGACAACCTTCAGATTTATAAATTTATTTGTATCACTATATTATTATCTATATGTGATTTTTATAGTGATCAAATTGGCGCCGTTGCCGGGGACTGTTAGATTCTATTTTATTATTAGTTTGTTTTTAAATCTGTTCGATTGAGTTTTTTTTGTGTTTTATTTTCGTGTAGTGTGCGTGTGTGATTTTCTGAAATTGTGCTCTGTTTCGATCGACAAACTGCGTGTCGATCGACACAGTCGCATCATCCATGTCGATCGACAGGGCCCCTATTGATCGACACAGAGGCTGATTTCTGAAGCTGCTTTTTCTTAGGTTGCATGAAAACAAGGGCTCGGGGCAAACTATTCAAAGTTTTTGACCCAGAAATCGAGGCCACAGTCCGGCGGAGGAAAAGCAAGGAAAAATAAAGCACAAACACCAACATGGAGCAGCCACACAACCCAAATGAAGAGGAAGACCATACCATGACACCCTTGGAGGATCCCGACACACAAATCATTACTCAGGGGAATGCCCTTCTTCTAGTCCAAAAAGTCAATCACATGAAGGAGATCATCAATCAATTGATGGCAGAAAGAGAAGCAAACAGGCTCGAGGCTACGAGGAGATAAAGAGAACGAGAACGAGAAAGGCGTCACCAAGAGGACTCCGATGATGAGGATCCAAATTCCATGGCAAGGAGGTACAGACCACAACCCCAATAATTAGGGATTTGTTATTGGTATCACTGCCAATAACTTTGAACTCAAAACCGGTTTGATTCAGATGGTTCAACAAAACCAATTTGGTGGCCAAGCGGTGGAGGATTCATACACTCATCTTCGAATGTTCGTGGAGGTGTGTGATACCATCAAGCCTAATGGAGTCAGTCAGGATGTGATACGTCTGCGCTTTTTTCCCTTCTCACTGCAGGAACAGGCTCAGACGTGGTTTACAACCTTGGATTGCAGCAGCATCCGCACTTAGGCAAATCTCCGAGCAGAATTCTTCGCAGCTTTCTTTCCACCTTCTGTGATCATTCAGAAGAAGATGGAGATCTTGCAGTTCCACCAGAAGATGGATGAGTCCTTGTTCAAGGCACGGAGCAGGTTCAATGAGCTATTGAGGAGTTGTCCAGGCCATGGAGTTGACACTGAGGAGCAGGCCCACATCTTCTACAGAGGGATGAATGAAAGAACTCAAGAGTCGGTGGACAATGCAGCCGGAGGTTCTTTGATGAGCAAGTCACCTGAAAAAGCCCTCCAGTTGTTCAAGAAGATGGCCATGCACACTCAACAATGGGTCAATCCAAGGAGACCTTCGAGCAGTAGAGAAGTAGGAGGATGACATCCTCAAGAAGGAGATCGAAAAGCTCAAGGGGGAGATGGAGAAACTGACATCTAGTGATTGTGTTTCTGTTGCACAGGTTGATCCCATCGCCGATGTGATTTACATGAACCGGGGAGGTTATCAGGATCAGTACAGGTAAGGGGGATACCAGAACTACCCACCGAGAGCTCATCCTGGATTTTCTTATGCTCAGCTTGAAGATGCCAAACACCCTACACCAGATTTTGATGTACAAAATGGAGAGATCGTGGAGAAGAAGAAGGAGAGCCTCGACGAGGTGCTACAAAAGTTCATCAAGACTTCCGACCACCAGGTTGGCGAAATTGAGCAAGAAGTGGCAAGGGTCAACACCAAAGTGGACAGACTTGGCAAGCATGTACAGATTATGGAGACGCAGGTCAGTTAGATTGCTACCTCACTTGGTGCACAACACAAGCAAGGGAAGTTGTCGAGCACTATTGAAGTGAACCCCAAGAACCAAAAGGAGCGCAAAGTAGTCAAACTGAGGTCCAGAACCAGCTACCAGGGTTCGAGGATGCCCCAAAATGAGTTTTGGGGAGATGAGGAGGAAATTCCTGTGGGAATGCCCTCTATTTCGATCGATAGAGCCCCTATCGATCAACACAGAGGACATGAAGATGCAGACATGTTGGAGGATGAAGAAGAACCAATATACAGGAACTCAGTCGGTGTGTCGATCGACACTCCCCCTGTCGATTGACACAAAGGACAGGACGACTGTTAGGTGTTGATGTAGAAATCCCACCTTTAAAATTGATGTTTTGATGTGTCAAAACTGTGTAACTAAGTCTAAGCCTTAGAGTTATTACCTCATGTAATCCTTGTATAGGATGATCGAGTTGTAATAGTCTAGGAGAAGAGAACTGTCAAAAATCGTGGAACAGTTTTTGAAGAAGAAGCCGTCCAGATGAGAAAATTGTCAAGGATAAAGGACGAGAAAAAACTGAGCAGAGTAACGGACGCAAAAAATTGTGCAGACAGTCTTTCATCTGTCAAGGATTATATATCAAAGAAAATTGTGGACACGGTTTTCATAAAGTAACTGTCGAAAGGCGCTCACAGTTTCAGATCATGACAGTTTCACGTCAAAGGAATACGTGAATAGCAAGATGCCGATCAGTCATAAAAGAACATTAAAGAAGTCAATGATAAGAGACAAAGAAACACTCAGTTACGATTAGCGTACAATAATGATGTCTAAAGTTAGGCAATATCGGGGCCTCAGCCAATTTGATAAGCGATAAAATTCATGGGAATCAAATCCCATGAATTTAGGAAAGAAAAATCGTACAAATTTAATTATGATGTCAAAATGACTAAAAAGTCCAAATAATGCAACTTTTTTGCCTTATTACTGCATGGAATTTTTAAATTAAAAATATTTGATCTGAGTCGTTAATTCAAAAAATCAATGCACCAGATTTGGTCTTATATCACATCTAAAATATGGTTGCCACTATAATGCATCCATATATATATATATATATATATATATATATATATATATAGAGAGAGAGAGAGAGAGAGTTGTGATCATATGTTACCTACCTCCCAAATGTTATATGAGGCCAAATCTTAGCCTTTTATTTTCTTAATCATGTGGTCCATATTAAATTTAAAAATGTTAACTTTGACTTTTTATTTATTATTTAATGATTCATTAAGGTTAACTTTGTCATTGTCTATAAATAAATTAATATTCCTTACCCAAACCATCCAATTCTCACGTCAAATTCATACTCTCTCTCTCTCTCTCCTCTCCTACTCTCTCTCTCTCTCTTTTCTCTCTCTCCTCTCGTGCTCCCTCCTCCCACAAACTCCACGCAGAAATCTATTTTCTTGTCAATACAGTGTTGGTGAAATTTGTATATTTTTTTTTTGTGTGTCGGTGAAATTATGAGTTGCATTCTCAACTTATTTTATTTTTACTGAAGTTAGTTGTTGCGCAGGTAAGAGACGACAGCGGCGCATTCTCCTCTCCTCGCGTATCTCTAGTTGTGGCAATGGTTCGCTGCATCGCAATCGTTGGTTGTTATCCATGGTGGTTCGTCGATAGTTTCACAGTAGTTTGTCGAATCAGTTATCTAGAGCAATGTGCAGTTTTTTTAATTTCAGGAGCAGTTTTTTTATCTTCACAGTTACAGACATGGGTAATGTAATACACAGGCGACACATAATGTACCACTCAGACCACGTTTTTATCTATATAATGCATTGTGTTATGTTTTTGTTGCAATCCATTT
>JAPKLW010000056.1:1100686-1113924 GCA_026898455.1 Plectranthus barbatus | reverse complement strand
GAGAGAGAGAGAGAGAGAGAGAGAGAGTAGTGATCATATAATAAAAGACTTTCTCATGTTAAATGAGAATGAATCTCGGCTTTTTATTTTTTTAGATCAACGCACCAGCTTTATCCAACTCCTTCCAATTAATTCGCGCGAGATTTCAATAAAAGGGTAAGATAGTAACCATCTTCTCTATTTAGATCTAAACACACTTTCTCTCCTAATTTTCTCTTTCCTCCCATTATAATCAAACGATTATATCTTTCTCGATTTAAATCTATTTTTTACGAATCATATATCAAATTAAACGTATTCTTACGAAGATTCATATGATATCCATATTGAACATGTTAAATTTAGAAGATTCGCATGAAAATCTTGATTTCATATTCAGCTGGTATATGTTCTTCATTATATTTACGTTCAGGATAAAAAATGCATCAATTACGCATAAAAAATGTTCCTAAATATTTGCATTTTTTGCATCAAAACGATGCATTATTAACTTGAATAAGATACATTTTTATTCTAAAGCATATGCATTTTTGTATTCATATTGAGTGCATTTTTTGCATTGATTATATGCTGCAGTTTTATGCCTAAAATATTGCATTTTTCACATTGAACGCATGCATATTATGTTTTATGAACTGCACGAAATGAAATTCTAGAATATATATTTTTTACATTTTTGTCCTTTTATGCATTGAGTATGTGCAAAATATGCATCGAAAATTGGAAGGGACGAGCTTAATCTGTGCTGTCGATTGAGATTTTAAATGGCTGAGATCTTTTCTCATTTAGCATGGGAAATCATATTATCACCTAATCACTACCCTATATATATATATATAGTAGTGATCATATGATAAAGCATTTTCCCATGTTAAATAGGAAAGAATCTGGATCCTTTATTTTGTTCATCCAATGGTTGTGATAATTCAGGATGCATTAGATAAATAAGGTAATTAGGATATCTTAGTAATTTAGCCTTTAAGTTTGAGTAACCGTCTTCTCTATCTTTAGATCTAAACATTCTCTCTCATAATTTTCTCTTTCCTCCTATTATAATCAAACGATTATTTCTTTCTTGATTCAAATCTATTTTTTACGAATCATATATCAAATTAAACGTATTTTTACGACGATTCATATAATATCCATATTGAATATGTTAAATTTAGAAGATTCGCATGAAAATCTTGATTTTATATTCAGCTGGTATATGTTCTTCATTATATTTACGTTCAGGATAAAAAAATGCATCAATTACGCATAAAAAATATTCCCAAATATCTGCATTTTTTTGCATCAAATGATGCATTCTTAACTTGAATAAGATACATTTTTGTATTCATATTGAGTACATTTTTTGCATTGATTATATGTTGCCGTTTTATGCCCAAAATATTGCATTTTTTAGATCGAACGTATGCATATTATGTTTTATGAACTGCACAAAATAAAATTCTTGAATATATATTTTTGCCATTGAATGCTAGATGGTAACACAAATAATGCACCGAATTTGGGACGAATTTAAACTGATTACATGCGTTGATTTTTATCTTTAATGATCCATAGCTGGAAAGATTTTAACACATAATCACTAACCAGTGTATATAATGTGAACCACCTCTTAGATGAGATATAAGAACAAATTTGTACCATGAGATTAAAGAATTAACGATTCAGATTTGATTTCTTTCAAAAAAAATCCGCTGCGGTTTTCAGTATAGAAAGTTGCATAAAAAGGACAAATTTGTAAAAATGAATTTTCCACTTACCCAGGATTTCGTTTTTTCAAGATTTATTCCGTAACTATAAAAAGTTACATTATTTAGAGAAAAAACTTGCATTTTGTTGAGGAAAAAGTTGCATTATTTGGATTATTTTTTGTTGGACTAGAATTATATATGAACGATTATTTTCCTTATTTCGTGGGATTTTATTCCTAAAATACTATATTTCAAAATTAACTTTTATTTTCCTCCCAATTTTATGGGATTGGATCTCTTAATCAACGCATCTCAAAATTAATTTTCATTTTTTTCATGATTTCAAATTTTATTCAATTTATAAAGCTAATAAATAAAAAAATCAACTTGTTTATCAATAATAATCGCATTTTTTATACAATTTAGTTGTAGTATATTATATAAACATTTGCAGTAATTAATGTCTAATTAAAAAGGTCATAAATAAAAAAATGATTTTTCTTATCAACAATTTCTTTTTGCAAATATACATGCTTAAATATTGTAAATGCATAGGCATAAATATTGCAAATATACATGCTTAAATAATGCAAGTTTAAATACAAACATTTAATATTTCTCTTAGAAATTCACAAATCCATGCAATTCAAATTACAATGAACATATATGCAAATATCATGACCTAAATAATGCAAATATACATGTTAAAATACTGCAAATATGTATGCTTAAATAATGTAAGTATAAACGTAAAAATTTAATATTTCTCGCATAAATTCACTGATCCATGCAACTCAAATTGCACGGATAATATATGCAAATATACATGCTTAAATACAACAAATATGCATACTAAAATAATACAAGTATAATTGCAAAAAATTAATATTTCTCTGAGAAATTCATGAACCAATGAAACTCAAATCGCACAGAACATACATGCAAATATAGAGGATTAAATACTGCAAATATACATGCAAAAATTAATATTTTTTCCAAAAATTCACAAATCAATGTAAATCAAATTATACAAAATATAAAGGCAAATATAAAAGTTTAAATTCACAAATCAATGTTATTCTTAAAAAGAAGAGAGAACCAACTTCTCCAAAAAGTAGAGTTGATCAAATCCGTCACAAAAACTATGTGTGTTGCTGTGAACTTTGGAAAGAATGAGTGTTGCCCTGTGTTGGTCCCGAAATCAGAGTGCAATATGTGCAGCGGAAGGTTTTGTGTATGCGCGGAAGTAGATATAAGCACAAGCACTGGTTCGTTTAAACAGGGCAGAGTTAGTTTTGTGTGCAATCAGTTTTAAGCTTAAGTCTCTGTTCTGTCTTAAGTCGGTTTCACTGTATATATTCTTCAAAACTTGGACAAGTATTGAAGGCACAAGATGTTAGTTTGTGAAACAGAAAACAGAGCAAGTAATGGAAAGCAGTAAAGCAGCACACAAAGATTTTATAGTGGTTCGGATTTCAATATCCTACATCCACTCTTCAGACCCAAGCTCTGGATAATTTACTAAGTGATTACAAGCCTCCTTATGATCTATACACAGTCTGTGGCACCTCTGTCCTCCGGTTACCTGTGGCACTCGCCTAGGACTCAATCTTCAGTTTGAAGTGGGGACACACCCCGCAGCCTCCTTCCTGGTGGGTGGATGTTTACTGATTCTTCCCAGAATGGTTGGATGTTTAGAGGTTCTTCCCAGAACACAAGTGGCTGGCATACGCCCGTGAGAATCAGAATCCTAGACTAGGAAACTGACTACTGTGAAGATATCTTACAGAGATATAGTCACCAATAAGAGCCTCAGCTTAAAGCTTCAGCCTCGTGCTAGGAGAAGATGATGGGTTTTGTATACAGAAAGCATTTATTACAATGAGTATACAACGGTTTATTTCTCCTATTTGTCAAACAAACTTACATGAATGTAACAATGGTATCCTCTTGTCTCACCGATAGGGACGATCATACGACGTGTAGTAGATCGCAGAAGAAAGTATGATCACTTGACCTGGTGAGACATAAACATGATCACAGCCGAGACAGTGTATGAGGATACGTCTGTCAGGATGGTTGCAGCATTGTCGGAATAAGTAGTCTGTCTTGGTTACTTGACATGCTGGTACGCAAGGGTGGCGTATTGATGGACCTCAATAAGATGTATTCGATTGTCTGACATCAGCGAATACAAGATCTCGTTCTTGATTGAGTCCAAACCCTAACAAAGGTTCAGGGGTTTGCACGGATTGACTGTTGCTTTGACTTGCCATGGTGGAAAGCCTAAGTAACGTGCTCGTATATCCGCGTCTTGGGTAATAGCAGTTCGTGTAGTACTGCCTGAGACTGGGTTTAGGTAATCATATCCGAGTAATAGGATGGGGACATTCCCTGATGAGCTCAATGACATTCATCGTGCCAAGTCCTGCAGGCTGATTAAGTTCAGGCACGAGTGATAAGGTTTGAGTGGTACTGCTCAGGAATAATAAGATATTAATTAATTGTAGATAGAGCTTGTCAGAAGCTTCGATTAATTAATGAATGTCCGATAACCTTAAATATGGGGATTCTCAATAAGTGCAGCTCGTTCTCATAACGTGGTAATAAAGAGGTAGGTCAGTATTAATTATGTGGTGAAAAAGAATTAATATTAATTAATTAATTGTGTCCTGGGTTGTGGATATGAGAATTAATTAATTTATAGGCCCACTTTATTATTTGCATTAGGTCCCAGGTCTGGCCCAAAATAAACATGTTGAATTGAGCCCAGCAGCCCATTAGGGTTAAAACCTTAGGTCTATAAATAGACAGCTCTCCCTCGCAAGTTGTAACACAATTCAAATCAGTGAAACCCTAGAGAGAGAGTGAGTGGGCGGCGGCTTCTGTGCAGATGGAGGAGAATTTCCATTCTGGCCTGCACAACTACAGATCTGTGGAATCCTCACCAGTAGCAAATCTGAACAGCATTGAGATACAACCCTGAAGATCTAATTTGGAGAACTGATTATTCCTCTTTCTTGTTTTATTTAATTAAATCTTGAAATTAGAATCCATCTAATTTATGTTTTCGCAGATTTAATTAATTCGCGTGGTTGATTCAAGTATTGGAATTCAAACGCGAAAGATCGGTACAGAGACTACGGAATTAAGGTAATCTCTATTATCCACGCATTAAATTCATAGGAGCATGCTAGGGTTTGTGAATTGGTATTGTGAATAATAAACCATAAATCGATCCGACTTATTTGGATTTTGTGATTCGGTTTACGGATAAATCCCTACAGAAGATAGCACGGTGGGTAACTTGAGTCGGAGACTCAAGTCTTGTGTTTACAACACGGAATTAAAACTCCAAGAGAGTTTTTGCGAGAGATGACCTGAATATGCCATTTGTCTCTTTAGACTAGTTGATTTTTAATTTCAGTTCAGGTAACATGTTAAGGTTGAGAGGGCAGGTCTTTATATAAAGAGAAGAGCCTAAGGCAATTTGAATTTATATCCGTTAGAAACATAAATCCAGACGTTAGACTCATGGATTATATTGTCCAATCGTAGCCTATGTCTTAGGTCTTCTTTCTGCTCTGCCCATTGTCAGTGTACGATACACTAACTTTTCGTCAAACTTCTTTACAGCTTGAGGAACCCAGTTTTGGATAACCTTGTACTGATTTCGACATTTTGCAAATGTTTGTGTCTGTTTGAGGCTTCTTATACTGACTTCTAAGAGTCAGCACAGTTTAGCCCTCATACTGACTTCCCACAGTCAGTATGGTAAGTCCTCATACTGAGTTTTCATAGTCGGTATGGGAAACACTCTCATACTGATTTTCCCAGATCAGTATGGTAATCCCTTAAACTGACTTCTCCTTAGTGAGTTCGGGAAGACCATCATACTGACTTCTCCTTGTCAGTATGGTTAGACCTTAAACTGAGTGCTCCAACTCAGTTTTCGGTTATGGCCAGACGTGACGATAGTCAGTTCTCGAGCATTCTCCATTGCTCGGTCTTCAATCTAAGTTCTATTACAACTCGATTGATCATATACAAGGATTACAGTTTAGAACTCTAAAAACTGAAAAAACTGACTAGGATGGTTCTTGACATATCAAAACATTTGTTTCTAGAGGGAGTCTAGATCTATTTTTCTAACACCCTGCAACATTGGAAGACCAAATAGGGAGGCCCCTTGATATTTTTTTTAATTTCATTTTCTATTTATGTACCTATATGAAATGAGTCTTCAATAATGAAATCTTAATTTACCGTGATTTTGGTTTCACGAAATAATGATGCAGTCGGAAATTATATTTATACAAGCCCTTCGTTGTCCCAAGAATTCATTGGAGAAATATATTTTATGAGAGAATATATCATATATGAGATATTTTAGGAGGTAGTTAAGGAAATAATATATTTTGAATATGTTAATTACCATTAAGCCCTTAATGTAATTAATAAATAATTAAATCAAGTCAAATATAAAGTCAAACATAAGGTCTGGACCATTCAAAATTCGAATTGAAAAGTCCAGATTAGTTCTTATCTCTCATCTGGGAGGTGGTTCACATATGATTACAACTATATATATATATATATATATAGTTTTCATATCACAAGTATCTTCCAGATGTGAGATGAGAATAAATCTAAACACTTAATTTTAGATATTTAATGGCCTAGATTGATTCTAAAAAATTGAGTTTTAACTTTTATTTATTTTTTAAAATTATAATTAAGGGTGTTTGACTAAGTTAAACATGGGGACCACAAAAAAATAACATAACCTCTTTTCATATCAAACTCACTTATTTTTTTCTTCTACGTATTCTCTCTCCTCTAATTTCTTAATAAAATATGAAATAATCATATTTCACTCAATTTAAATTATTTTTTCATCTACCGTATATCAAATTAAACATAATTTAATTATCTCTCAAACAAAATCACTATTGCATATGTTTCAAATAAGATAATCGTAGTAAAAATAAAATATTGTAACTATACAGATGTAAATAATGCATATTTAAAAGCTTACATAATGCAACTTACATCTGAAAAAAAAATATCTGTATTCTGCGAAAATCTAATAGTCTCATCAAACATAATGCAACTGAATTGGGCTATATAATGCAAATATACAATCTTATATAATGCAACTTAAATTAGAAAATAAAGTACTTTTTTCAAAATATTAATGACCCTACAAATCGTAATGTAAATTTACAAGCCTTAATGCATATTTTGGAAGCTTATATAATGCAACTCAAAGGTGGTTTTATGAATTTAAACTAGATTGCTACCCGCGCGATGCGCGATTTTTATGTTTTTTTAATGAATCATGAATTATAATAATATTTTTTATTTGTATAATATATATATATATATATATATATATATATATATATATATATATATATAACATAATTATGATAAACTGAAATTAGAACATATATAAGTAACAAATGAAATGATTTAATATTATTCGTAGGAAAGAAACAGTAATACACGAAGCACAACATCAAATCCAGACTATTCCATACCATCACCTACCAACAACCAAACACTCAATTGCATTACAACTTCACTTTTCCCCGCTAGCTAATACGCTTCGTCTCTTCGTGAGAATATGAGAAGTCATCACCTGAATTAGAAGATGTTGATGAATTCAAACCTCTAAATTCATCATACTACCTTTAAGTTGCACTATATAGTCTTGTAAACATGTACTCCCTCCGTCCCACGAAATTAGTCCCATTTGCCTTTTTTGTCCGTCCCATCTAATTGTCCCGTTTCCTAAAATGGCAAACTTTTTTACACTCATCAATAAAATATTAATTCCACTACACTCACTAACAATGGTTATCGTGTCAAAACCAAATGGGACTAATTACATGGGACGGAGGGAGTATCATTTATGTCTGTAAATTTACATTACAGTTTATGGGGCGATTACTATTTTGACAAAGTTTATTATTCTCTTATTTAAAATACATTATATAAGCATGTATATATCCATTATATAGGCCGATTCAGTTACATTTTGCAAACTATAATTTTTTTCCGATGTAAGTTGTATTATATAAGATTGAAAATATGCATCATCTACACATGTATAGTTATATCTTATTTTTACAACAATTATCTTATTCTAAATATGTGCAATAGGAATTTTATTTGAAAGATAATGAAATAATCTTTAATTTGATATATGACACGAAAAAAAATAATTTAAATTGATTGAGTTATGATTATTTAAAATTTATAAAAATGTTGGAGGAGAGAGAATAAAACTAAGATAAAGAAACATGTTCGAGTGAGGAGAGAGATTAAGAAGATTTTATAGGATAAGATGTGGTCCCATCATATTTAGGAAAATTAAATAAGTTAACATATTGCCCCCTCATATATTTATGATAAAAGACTCAAAAGCCCAAATAATGCAATAAATTTTTAATCAAATTAAATCTGAATCCTTAATTTTGATGAAAATTAATGCATCAGATTTATTATTATCTCACATCTGAAAATATACTTGTGACTTTTAACACACTCTCCATGCTTTGCAGGCAGCAAACTAGTTTAACGCAAAACACATGACCTGCACAGCATCCCAATATTACTAGATTTGCACCCGCGCGATGCGCGAATCAAGTATATAATATCTTTTCTTATGATATAAAGATATAATTAACAAAGTTATATATTTTAGCAGTTTGTAACAATTATTTTTAAACATATTTAATTTTTATTAAATAATATTATATTTAATATATTATAATGTATATTGTACGTCAAACTATACATATAAATCTAATAAAAATAAAAAAAAGTATATTAAACATAAAATTTTTGGGATTTGAGTTTAAATATGATCTTGTAAACGATATTATATTTGTATTATTTATAAAATAATAAATACAATAAATTAGTGAGACCTGGTATTTTAAAGAAAAAATACAATATAGTTTTATTATATTTTTCTTATTATAGAATAAAAATAAAATTTGATTCCTATTTTTGTGGAAACAGTTAATAGACCAATATTCTCCTTTAATATATTACCAGAAACACACAGACAGTTCTGAGATTTGAAAAGTAAGACAACATAAATTTTTCTGCTTCGTGATAAAATTCTCTGATTTTGGGACCAATACCAAACTTTCCCTATAAGAAAATTATATCGAGAGTTTACTTTTATTAGGGATATTTGTCATTCATTGCTAGGTCGGCTGATTAGTGCCTGTGCCATATAGCACTAATGTGGCATCGACTCACATTCTTGTTTATGTCACATGACATTTTGTAATTTTTTTAAAATATATTTATTTTTTAAATATATTCTAGATCATTAATTTATTTTTAGACTATTAGTTTTTAAGGATATTTTTATTTTTTAACAAATAATTTATTTCTTAAAAAAAATTATTTTAAATACCAAGTTTGTATTTTTAATATTGCAAGATTAAGTATTTAGAAAATTATTAAAAATCAAATATTAATTGAAAATATGAAGATATTATTTAAAAATAAAAATATTACTTAAGAAAGTTGAAATGAAACAGTATAAAAAAATTCATTAATTATCAAATTATAATAATTTAAAAAAAAATAAGTGAGTGAAAGTAAGTCAACACCTTATTGCCCGCCATGTACATTTAACGATTGAGTTAACAATAGAGAAAAAATATTGGGAAATAGGGTATTTTATATTAAAGTTTAACTTTAAAGTATTTTATCCAAATTCATCTACATCTAGAAATTCTATCATTTATTTTACTGAGTTAAGTATAATGAATTTAATTCAATTTACATTGTTCTCTTTATGACATAAAAATTTATACACGCACACAATAAATTTATAGTTCACTTCTTTATTTATTTTAATAAAACTTTTGTATTCTTTTTATGACTAAAAAAAAAATCAAACTGATATACTTACATTTCTTCATTTTAGTTTCAATTGAGTATATTTTGATAATATTTAATACACCTATTTTAAAATTAAATATACTCCCTCCGTCCATTGGCATTAGTCCCATTCGCTTTTGACACAATTATCAATGTTTGTGAGTGTAGTAGAATTAATATTTTATTGGTGTGAGGATATTTTTTTCCATTTTAGGAAATGAGACTAATTCCGCGGGACAAACGAAAATGGAAAATGGAACTAATGCCAAGGGACGGAGGGAGTAATAAAATAAATGAAAATGATGCAACAACCTTTTATATATTTTTAACTTAAAAAAAAACTAAAGTAACATATTTTATATTGATTAATTACTACGTCCTTTTAAGAAACTAATGTACCATATCTGTCAGTTTTTTTTTCTAACTTAAATTACAACTATTAAATAAAGTTATATTTGTAATTTAGAAACTTTAAAATATAGAGGGATACATCCACAATCTGAAAAATAGGATGAACGTGATGAATATTCATATTATTTTATAAAATTAAATTTGTTATAAAAAATCTCATTCCACACCTAAATTAACTGTTCCCACCTTGTAGACTATTTTGCTTTAGTATTATATATAGATTATAGTAAGTCTTCTTTACTCAAATTATTCTTTATTATATAAATTTTGAGTAAATTATAAATATAATTGTTACACACTTCCATTTATAAATGATAATAGCAATTATCAATTCGAAATCTAAAAAAATAAAAATAAATTATGTATAAAAACATATATTATAAAATATTATAATTTTCTTAAACATATTAGAAATTAAGTATATTATTAAAATATATGTTTGAATATCTGTTTTGTTCAAATTTGTGATGTGAGTAAAAATTGGGTAATTAGAATTTGAGATAATTAGAATAATTTATTGCATATTTGCATGTTGATGTATAATTTTGTAAATGTTGAATATTGTCTGGTAAGGCGCATCAACTTTTCGAAATCTAATTTTTGGTCCTGCTATAAATTTGAAATAAAACGAATGACTTAACGAATATTTTAACAATATTCTTGAGCGATAATACATTTGAGAAAAATCATACACTAGTTCGTAAATATATTTGAAGCTTTATAAAAATTAATAATGTAAAATCTGAATAATTAAAAAAAATATGAAATGAAATTAACAAATAGGACAACAATGGCTAGTGGGCTTTACGGCCCAATTAGTTGAAATGTGGGAAATGGGCCGACTGGCTTGTCACAGCTTCTTGTTTCCGTGGAAATGGCGTCCCGACCAATTTCCAATTTTGAATCCCCAAATACTGCCACATTTTCACGCTCCCCGACCCCCACCCCCTGCTGCTGCGCCATGTCTACAATCATTAACTTGTGAGTACTGTGATACAGTTAGCTTCTATCGCAATCATTATCATCATTTTCTGGATCTGGACATGTTGTGGCATCTAATATTCTGCCAGCTTTTTGCACCAGATCTCTTCGTTTCAATGATGAGTGATTGAAACGAGAATGGGGTTGAGCAGTAGCAAGCTTAATGCCGCCGGCCAGTCGCCTTCGCCATCTTCTGCCGTTCGGAGGACTCGATCCGGCCGGAGCAGAGTTTTGAAGTCGTCATGCCTCCGATCTCACGGCGATGAATGTGATGAGCCCCAGGTGGTTTTGGTTATTATTATTAATTTTTTTTCCGTTTATTTACTGTTTTGTGCAGACCCATTTACATGTGGATTGAAAGATGATGGAATGTGGTGTGCATGTAAATTTTATATGAAAGTTGTGGCTGTGGAAATGCTGGTAGTAATTGTATGCTATTAAAATTGCGAATTTGGGAAATCGTTGGTTAAATTGATTGAGTTAGGCATTTGTTCCTGCATTGTGATTTTGTATCTTTATACTCTGAGGAGTCGTATGTTCCGATGTTTTTGGTTTTGGGTTAGTGTAAGAGCATGAAACTGATTAATAATCGCATTTAACTACATATCTGGCGCAGGGCGGCCATGTTAGCTTGACACCTTTGTTTCTGTTGCTAAGTTCTGTTTATATTGTGAGATGGCACATGTAGATTTTCCAATCAACTTCAATTTCCGGGATTCCAAGAAAAAGTCATATCACTAGTGCGATTTAGAAGCATGTGTTTGACTTGTGATAATGTATTTATCCCATCAGTCACAAGTGTTAAATAATATTCACTGTGAAATTGCTGTCTAAGTAACATCTTTTTGAGATTTTCAGGTCTCAGATTGCCCGAGTGAAAATGGGAAGACTTCCTTTTGTCCAAGTGAGAGTAAATTAGGCTCCTGTCCAGTTTCAGATGAATGCTACAGGACAGATAAAGCTGAGGAAAGTAGTGACTTGAACTGTATAAACTCCAGCGTTGAGCTCCATGAATGGGGTGAATCAAGCTTTACCAATAATGTGTCTAGAGAAGGCAATACTTCTGGGGTTCTCTCCTCTTGGTCACTTAATCCTCCTAGTCGGTTCCTTTCTCGCCTCAGTATTACTCCTGGAAACTTGAGCTTCCGTCTCACTAGAGGTAACAGTTTAGGCTCTGCTAGATCTTATCCCGCACCATCAATGGGTCTCACAATTTCAAACCACGAAGAAGAAGAATGTGCTGATCCCTCTAGTAGTTATGTAAATAGAAGTGAGAGGCCACAAGGCTGTGATTTTTTTCCTGCTTGCTTCACCAGTAGGTCTCCTGGAATGCAAGATGAAAATTTTGCATCTAACTCTAGTCCTGATTTTTCTGGAAGTTTTCAAGATAGCCGACAACTAAATACTGGTAAGAACACGCTAAGAAATTGAAATCATGCAATAATAACTTTAATTCTGATTTATTTTTTTTCCTTTAGATCATATAAACGATGATGATGCTGGAACAAGGCATGCTGCAAGACGATTTGCTCGAGAACCTGCTGAACGGAATGTTCGATTTAGTAGAACATTAAGCGTTGGTAGACTTCGGGACAGAGTTCTTCGCAGAACTGCTGCTCCTGATTTAGAGTTGTGTGATTTTCAGCGTGACAGGGAAGTGAGGCTTACTAGTCAGATTACTGGGGCACAGGGTTCAGAACTAGATGCAACCTCAGATGATAATAACTTCAGTCATCAGAATTCTGCTGATAATGCCCCATCCAGTTTTTCTAACCCGTCTTATGGTAATCAAAATGATGTGTACAGAACCCCACAAGCTAGAGAGACCAGGTATAGAGATCTGCCGGAGCATAGATCAAATTTTATGGAACGCCGTCGACGAATAAGAGCACAGGTAGTTTAGTCCATCTTACTAATTAAACTTACAGTATGTGCACCTTTAATGCAATTATTCTTGACAAATGCATCTGATGCTTTCTCGTGAATTTAGGTCCAGATCCTCCCTCCCTTCCTTCTGGCTGGCCCAGTCCTTTTCTATTTTGTTTGACGAGTTATCCCATCCCATTATAGTTAGTTATTAATGTTTGGCTTCAATTAGTTTTCACAAAAGATCTACCCAGAGTATCCATGAACGCTCAAAATTTATGAGTGAAGCTGACCTTGAATTCTTCAAAAAGTGAACCATAGTAGACTAGCAAGCTGCATGCACTAGCTACCAGTACTTGGAATTTA
>JAPKLW010000056.1:1081499-1100676 GCA_026898455.1 Plectranthus barbatus | reverse complement strand
TAATATCTTAGTACTATTGACCTACAAAAAAGATGAAACTCTATCTTAAATATACGCGTCAGCTCATAAATCATACTATGTTATAAAATATAAATATATTCTGGATTAAGGAAACTCTTTGTGAAGTGTGACTCAAACAGAGGCTCCGCGGGTTATTAATATTAAATTGGATCTGGATGGAATACATTGTAATAGAGCCACTTCTTTATGGTTCAAGTTGTGTCGAATCAGTCACCCAAGATCTTTGGTCTCTACAAGTCTACCTGGACCTAATGAAAAGGATATAGAATCAGTCTTTTACATTGCACTACATGCATCCCTTTACTCTTGGTTCTTATAATCAGTAATGTGAACTAGGTTTTAATTCAATTGGTATTGTGATGTAATTACTTTTTTTTTCGATGACCCGTAATTGTAAGCAGATGTTACATTTGCCTTGTTGAGTATGATGATGGAGATAGCATGCGGACACTACCTTGTCATCATGAATTTCATAGAGCATGCATTGACAAATGGCTCAAAGAAATCCACAGGTTCTTTACCTATGCTGTTATTTGATTATCCTTAGTTCTTGTAAAGTCGTTATCTCGATCATTAACCCGAGGTAACTGTTAACTTGTCGCAGGGTATGCCCTCTTTGTAGACGGGATATCTGTCGACCAGACTCGTTAACTACGGGGAGCTGATTTGCACCCTAACCATATCTTTTGCTAGACCACCACTGGTGGACACTGCAAGTTCCCTAGAATGGTAAGCAGAGCTCCCTTTTCTGCTTGCTTTTGTTTGCCTGTCGTCGCTCTGTTTTGTTGAGCTTGGCTTTACAGAGTGAAAATTGCCCCTCTACCTGGTTTCGAGGTTATACATCATGCTCATTAGATATATATATATATATTTCTGTCTCTGTTTTTCTGTATAAGATTTGCTCCAATTATGACTAGTAATTTTGATGTTGAAATTGTGATTTTGATGTCTGTAATATTATTTTATCTTCTTAATCGATCAATTTATTATATAATCCAATATTTTTTTTCGATGTGTATTTATATTCACAATAATGCAGCCTAAAAGAGTTGATGGATATTTCATTTTTAATTTTTATTGCACTAACAGAATTCAAAATTTTAATTTCTAGCAAGGAAGAGCATGTGCACATTGTATTGAATCACTTTTGAGAATAAAATAACAAAATACATAGTTTTTAAAAGTTGCACAGGTGACGGGTGAGGAATACAGATCATCAATGTTGAAATTCAAGTTTTTTATCGAATTATTCGAAGTTCACGGATTTTAACGATGTTTTATTAAACGAGTGTTTTTTTATTATATTTAGAATATATTAAAATAATAAGTAAAAAGTTATTTATTCTAAAATTAATATTTTATTTATATTCAAATTTATTTTTTTTCATTACCATAACAAAGCAAGAAAAATATTTGTTCATATAGATTATTATTATCGGGGGGGTATATGCAGTAGGGTCCAGGATTATCACTTGTATTGCGGTATAGATATATTTTTGATATACTATATCGAGTTGTAATTTGTATTTAAATCAATAATGATTAATTAAGGGTTCATTTGCTATTTTAAAATAAAGGAATGGAATGATTTTGAAATTTATTATTTAATTTGAGGATATGAGAGTGAAAGAATGTGAGAGATACCCAATTTCATTCTCGTTACCAAATTTCATTTATCAAAGTTATTTATTTCTTAATTTTTATTTTAGGTTATTTTATAATTTTTTTATTTATTTTTATTATATTATTTTAAAATATTATAATAATTATAATCATATATTAATAATTATATTATTGCTAAATAAATCTTTTATTTAATCTTGGTTTTATATTTTATAAAATAGATAAGAAGATAAATAAATTATTTATTTATTTTTAATATGATTTTATTTTATTTTTTTTATTATTAAAATAATTATAATTTATATAATATTTTAATTATTTTCTAAACTTTTAAATTTACATAATTGATTATTAAAATTAAAAATAATTTTCAAACTCATCTCATAAACTAAATATCAGAATTGAGAATGATTCTCAAATCTAAACTCGTACGCATTTTCTTTATTATCTACCTCATACTAAATTTTCTAATTGTTGGTGTCAAATTAATAATGATTCATAAAGGAAAATCTTCTATTTCTTGGTATCAAATCAATAATGATTTGTAAAGGCTTGATCTTATAATTGTATCAAACTAATAAATTATTCATACAAGCTAAATCTTCTAATTGTTGGTATCAATTAATCATTCATTCTAGCTATTTCTTCTACTTGATAATAATTGGACTCCAAGAAAAAAGGGTTTCGGCGTGTACACTGTAGTGTACACTAAGATGTGCAACAAGTCAATCTATTTCAAATACTCTCTCCATCTTAGGTTAATTGTCATGTTACTAAAAAAAGGTACATTTTCACGCTCAACAATATAATATTAATTTCATTCAACTTATTTTACACTCACACTCCTTGATTATTGTGCCCGATCAACTCGGGACAAGATGGAAGGAATATAAAATAAACATTCATAAAATCTTAGATAATGTGTTTACAATCTAAATTAAGTAGAATCAAGCTCAAACTTAATAAGGAAACCCCAAGCTTAAATGTGCAATTTTCAAATTCTAACATCAAACTCTATTTCTTTAATTTATTTTTAAAAACAACAATTTATATATACTTTAATAATAGAATGAATCATAGAATCTTGCATTATATTAATTTCGATGATACTCCCTCCGTCTCACTCTATTAGTCTCATTTGCCTTTTTGGTCTGTCCCACTCTATTAGTCTCATTTACTAAAATGGCAAATTTTTTCATACTCATCAATAAAATATTAATTCTACTACACTCACAAATATTGATTCCTGTGCCTAAACCATATGAGACTAATAGCGCGGGACGGAGGTAGTATTTATTTATTTTTTCATCAGATGCGGGAGGAAACCACTACGTGTTTGCGTTCATTTGCCAACCAAATCAGCATCCTCACTTCATTCTCAAACCTCTCCATCACCTCCACCGGCGCCACCACCACATCCTCCCCTTCCCGATTCCGATAACCACTATATATCGTGTTGTTGTTGAATGCGCCGCCGTCCATGGTTCCTCCATACACCGGCTTCCCCCGACCAAAATCCACCTCGCCAAACCCTAGTCTCGACAAATCAGAGACGATGAATCTCCCCGGATGTAAAATGCTCGGCCTCCCCATCGTAGCAAGATAATCGATCGCAGATCTCGAGTAATCTTCCGTCGCCTGCATCCTCGCCTCTCTCACTAGCCTCACAGCATAATCCAAGGCACTGGAACACAACGCGCCGGACTTGGCCGCTCTCGCCGGATGGATCGCTGCGTTGCCGTAAAACCCCAACGGCAGCTCTATCGCGTTCTTCCCACGCACACTCACTGTGCACGTGATGCGCAGGCTGTCGTCGGGGTGGAACCGGAGCGCCCTCGACCGCGACCGCCAAAGGCACGCCGTGATCAAGTCGAATCTGGAGGCGGCCGAGCGGCACTCCGGCGGGAGAGTTGCTCGGAGAGCTTCGATCTCATGGCGGCCGAAGCAGAAAGATTTTCTGACCTGGTTGGGAGAAGCAGCAGCAGCAGCAGCAGCAGCAGCAAAAGGGAGGAATTGGTATTCGGGGTGCGCGTGAGAGACACGCGGGGGATGACGCGCAGTCAAGATGTGCCTCTCCCATAGGGGCGGAAGGGAAGGTGATGATGCACCTCCGGCTATTTCGCTCAGCGCTTTCAGGAATTGCAGCGAACCAGCGGCGTCGGCGATTACATGGTTGATTCCCAAGGCTAAGGCGAATCCACCGCACTCGAATCGAGTTACCTACCTCAGGTTTTCATCACCACAAACAATATCCAAATTTCTATTTCATCACCACTAGTTATTCATATATATTCAAAATCATAAAATTTTAGGATAAGAGTTGTTTATATCTTTCACTATTCTATTCTGATGAGAATAATTGAATCAACTAAACCTTTGATTGTTAAAATTATCGAGAGAATATCAATGTCTAATGACTTTGTATTTATATTTATATCAATTTATGAAGAGAATATTTGGAATTCAGACTTTTGTAATGTATTGGGGAACATTATTAAAAATTAATCCTAATATTTGAACCAATCATGAAATATACCTTTTTGTCTTCATACATATTATAATCAAGCTATAATATATTTCTCGATTTAAATATATTATTATGATTTATATATCAAATGATTAATATGATATTCATATTACATATGTTCAATTTAAAATATTTGTACGAAAATTATGATTTTGTATTAAGTTGTTATATATAATTTATTATATTTATGTTTTTAATATAAAAAATGCATCAATTATGCATAGAAAATATTTTCACAATAATTTTATTCTAAAGTGTATACATTTTCTTTGAATATTAAGTGTATTTTTCGCACCAAACATGCATTTTATGTTTCTTTAAGTGCGCAAAATAGAATTCTTAAATATATATTTTCAGATTTTTGACATTGAATGCTAGACAATACAATAAATTCTGTACCGAAATTGAACAAATTTAAATTAATTATGTGCGTTGTTATTTAATTTTAATATTCCACACTAATTCTTATTTTACATATAAAAAATTGTTAACATATAATCACTATCCTATGTATATTTGTGATGACGGAGCGAATGTCAAAATTCTTTTTCCAATTTGAGTTTTCTCAATAATTCTTATTCAAAATTTATGGATAATTATGATCATTATTTCGAGAGAAAATTATTAATAAAACAAAGTATAAAATCACACCAACTATCAAAGTGTATTAGAATATAATTCTACAGTGAAATGAAAGTTTTAAAAAAAAATAACAATAACATAATAGATCAAATAAATGATAATTTGTTTTATAAGGTCAAGTTATGACGTAAAATGAAATGAAAAATGAGAAAATTATTATTAGAATTTCACGATATAGCTAAAATAAATTGAAAAGTGAAGTATTAAATAAATTTAATACTAAAATATAAACAATTAAAATTCTCAATCATTGTATGAGTACAATTATAATTTCTGTTAATAAATTTTATGTTGAAGTTTGATTCCGGTTTAAATATAGGGAAAAATATCAATTATATTATAAATTATTTAAAACTTTTTTTAAAATATATTACAGATTATGTATGTCATCAAAGTATATAACAAACTATTTGTTTTGTTCCAAATTTATGACGAATGAAAATTTTCAGCGACAGAATGGTTACGTGGCTTGCCGAATGACACATCAACACTTAAAATACACGTCATCGTACAAATATATTAAAAAATATTATAATTTTTTTAATTATATGTTTTCTTAAACAAATGACCAAACTATTGAATTTAGAATTTATAAAGAAACATATTTATTTATCTTTTAGAATTTTAAATATTTAAATAAACATATAATTTTGGCAAATTTAGAAGAAAAAAAAGAAAAAATGAAAAAATTATTTAATTTAATTTTCTATTAATTTTGCTCCCGTCACTCACTTCATCGAATAAAAAAATTAAACATTTCTATAAATCATAATAATTTTTTTAGTTCGATCGTGTGTGAGACGATAGCAAAGTATAGAAAAATAAAATAAGTATTTTTTCATATTTTTTAACTTTTCAAGAAGTATTATTTAAATATTTTTAGTATAATTATATATTTATTTAAATATAAATAAATATCTTTTGTCATAAATTTATGCAAATCTAATTGTTTGAGCAATTATTAGGAATATATAATGTTTGTAATATAATAGAGAATATCGCAATAGTTTGTAGTATATTTAAGAAAATTATAATAGCTTATAACATATTTACATGATGACGTATAATTTTAAGTGTTGGCATATCATCTGGCAAGCCACGTCAACTTTTCTTTATCAATGCTTATATCATAAATTTAGAGCAAAACTGATAATTTATAATATATTTTAATAAAATACATAATTTGTAATATATTTTTAAAAAAATCTGAATAATTTATATATAATTGATATTTTTCCTTAAATATATCCTACATCACATCCCGAGTTAATTATTATATGCGTTTACGTGGCATATGAAAGTTTCAAAAAAAAAAATGTTTTCCATTAAAGCTATGCACGTTTTTTGCAAGGCCGTACGATCCTTCCCAATCATTATATATAGTAGATAAAAAAATTTATTATAATTTCTTAAGGAAAAATTATAATAATTATCCTATTTTTGGATATCATGCACCATGCTCAAAAAATTCATCCGCCGACGGAATATTCCAACCAATCAAAACTCATTTTGTTGAGTTATGTAAGGACTTGTTGTACCTGAAGCAAGAGCAGTGGAGAGGCAACCACACCATTAATAGAGCCTAGTGCCTTCAGAAGCAAACTCTGGTAGGGGCAGGGCGGCAGGATGGTGTTGCTGAGGGTGACGGCGGCGTCAGCCTCCACGAAAAGCACCCCTTCCGGCGTGCAGTCCAGCATGAGCTAGGTTATGATGATGATCATGGCGGCGGAGCAGCCTACCAGAGAAGGGGTAGTAGTAAACGAGGGTTTTTGCCAAAGCCTGTCGAATGAGTCCATGGAAGGAGTGGGATTATTATTATTATTATTATTATTATTGTTGAAGAACATGATGATGGGATAGTAAAACCTTAGACTTTCTTGATTATCCACCTCCGACAGTGTTTTCATTTCATGTGGAGTAGGATTTTCTGGGACTATCAGTTCTGCTTTTCTTGACACGATCTCGAAACTCATTTCTTCCTTTCTTTTTTTTTGAGAGAGAATTATGATATATCGCTTGTGTTTGCACAAGCTTTGCATTTTGTAGTGGGTTGATGATTCATAATAGAGATCGACATCATTTAATTAACATGATTAAGTCATGAAACTTAACATGAAAAAATAAAGTCATTACCTAGCTAATTCATAACTAATATAATTAATGCAGAACTTGATGAAGAAATATGATTAAGTTTGTTGTAACTCAATCACGCAATCCCCTACGTTTATTCATGTTCCTAGATCATGGTCCAAGGGACCATTCTATAGGCTATAGCATTTTTTGGAGTACCATATTTTAGCCCCACTCAACTTGTAAATTTATTGCTTTACCATAATCAATGTTTTCTAGTTTTATGTTTGTTTGTTTTTTTTAAATATTTTGTGTATTATTTATTTTGAATTTATATAAATAGCATATGGAATATAACTTGATGTATCTATATTTTTAAATATATGTATCATCCATTCATCCTCTTTTAAAAATGTTAAAAATAAAAGTACAACAAAAAAGTATAAAGACAATCATTTGCTATTATTATAATTTGTATTACATTCGTGCGTTATATCAATAAGGAAAATAACACTTTAATTTTTTTTAAGCAACAAGGTTCTCTATTTCCCTTTTTTTTCCCTTAGCTTTTTATTTTTTTACATCAATCAATTTAATTTCCTTACTTTCATTTAATCTCAATCTCTCACAACCAAATATTTTTTTAGCATGAAATAGTTTTAGAAATTTTAATTAGTAATTTATTTTTTATATATTGTTTTGATAGTCAACCATCCATTAAAATAGAGTCGCTAGTATAGAATTAGTCCATATTTGTAATGTCTTATATAGGAATTATCGAGTTATAATGAAGTTGATCAAACTAGTTTGGGAAGAAATTGAGCTACTAGTAAACGATGAAACCAGCAAGAAGTTAACCAGCTTGGAGCAATTGAAATTTGCTAACCGAAAAGCCTTCATAGAAATCACCCAACATACGAATATTGTTGACTGACACATCACCACGAGGGAGAGATCGACAACTGTCAAGCAGCAAGTGCAATTCCCAAACGCAAGCAGAGACATCCAACCCAAGACAAGCTCAACCTTTCAAGACCCAGACTTTAAGAATGAAGAACTTAAAGTATGTGGAACACTTAAAGCTTGTTCGTCTCGGGAATCAACCAACAAATATTTCTCGGATAGGGTAAAAAGAGTCGTTCTGACCAAACCTGCAAAAGTCCACCTGCTCTAACAAAAAGGACATTGCAAGTAAAAAAAAGTGAGACTTCAATGGGACGCGTTCCTTTTGTCTCACAACGGCTCCAATCAGCTAGAGATTAAAACCTTCCAAGGAGAACCTATTAATAGAGGTTGCAAACCACCTTGAGAAGGTTACCAATCTGATGAATACAAATCTACATCTTCACTCTCTGCCAAATTCTCCAAAGCTACCAAACTTGCGGCATCTAAAGCTTTCAGGTTGATTCTATCAGCTTTCTGTGTTCCATCCAATGTTGTAAAAATCGGCGCCTAGGACCGCCTAGGCGCCGATTAATCGGTAGGCGGAGGTCCACCGCCCCGATAAATGCGAAATCGGCTAGAAAAACCAGTTTTAATTTAATCGGCGATTAATCGGTCTAGGCGGATTAATCGGATTAATCGCTGATTAATCGGAAAAAAATCGGCTGAAGTAAATTTTAATTGTAGATTCAATTTTTAAATTTTATTTTTAATTGTAAATTCAATTTTTAAATTTTAATTTCAAAAAATATTTAAAAACATAAAAATATAAAATTAGAATAAATGTGTAAAACTAATTTTATTCCCAAATCAAATTTCCCAACCAAATTCACGATTCCTCAATCCTCACCTCCGCACGCCATACTCCTCCACCCACGGCCCCCACCGAATGTGTGGATGGTTGTAGTCCGAATATTTAACTTTCATTATGGTTTGCTTTTATTTTAGGCTTTGCTTTGTTCATTGCTTTTATTTTGGATTGATTTGAATTGTGTTGATATTTGTTGCAGGAATATTTAAACTTTAGTTTATGATTTACTTTTATTTTGGATTTTGCTTTTAAATATAAAAATGCTTGTTGCAAGAATATTTATACGTTTGGATTTAAATGTGAGGATGTTTGTTGCAGGAATATTACTTGAGATACATATAAAATGTCGAAATTTTACTTGCTTTTTAAATATATAATTTGTTGGTAAGATTTTTATATATTACTTGAGATATATAAAAAATAAAAAAATAAAAATACTTAAACCGCCTAGAATCCGCCCAGAATCCGATTAATCCCCGCCTAGACCGCTTAGGCGCTAGGCCCCCCTCGACCGCCCGACTAGCGCCTAGCGATTTTTACAACATTGGTTCCATCATGAACATTGAGCATCTAGCAATAGTTATCTCTTGTGGACGCGACATTCATCAGCTAGCAATAGATCGATGACATCTTTGTAATCTCCAGCTTAGTGATTCCAGACTACGCGTATGAAGAGAGGATGTTGGATGGTTTGGTCCGAACCTCTATAAATCCTTGTGTTACTTACTGCTTGTTAAGAATTTTGTTAGAATTCTCATAGCTTTTATGTTTTGGTGGTTCAAAACTGATGTTTAGATCTAACCAGTATGTCTCTAGATTAGTTCCAGTAAGGCCTTAAAATGTAATGTCATGTATAGATCTTTTTATTAAGTTGTAAGCTGGAGCTGATCAAAGGCAGACTGAAGGATCAGTCTGTAAGATGCACAAGACTCAACAGACTAAGGTTCAAACTGAACTTACAAGTTTGGGATACATGAGTCTGGAGCTGACAAGTTTGGAATACAACAAGTATGAAACTCACCAGTCCAGGTACCAAACTTACCAGTCTGGGGACCAAGCCTAAACTGATTGATGACGACTTTAGTATGAAATCCTAGCTCCAGTCCCGACGCATAGAGACAAGAAGTGTTAGAAACTGAGTTTCAGTTTAATCTCCAGTTTGATGTTTTGTTGTGTCAAAACTCACTTCAGTGTTAAGTTTCTAGAGTATCTAAATGTAATCCTTGTATATGATTACTCGAGTCGTAACAGATTAGAAACTTAGATGCTGAAGATCGAGCGAGTGATCAAGAACTTAGTTTCCAATAATGGAATTCAAGAAGACAGAGCTCGAGATATCAAGAACCAAGTTTCTGAACTTAAAAAGAAGATCCAAGAAACTTGAAGAACTGAATACAAGGGTTCCGTGCTTAAAACTTGGTAAAGACAGAAACTCAATTTCTTGAAACGAAATTTTTCCTGATGATAGATGGAAACTTAAACTGACTTTAGAAATGTCAGTTTTCAGTTTCAATATTCAAGAAACATGTGAAACATAAGGAAACACAAGGATTTCAAAGTCACACTTGAGATGTCTCAAAGTAAAGTCAAAAGTTAGTACGAGGAAACTAAAAATTAGATTTCTCGGACTGAAATTTAGTTTGACAAAAGTAGGTAGAAAGTACACTGCCAAAAGCAAAAGCAGACGGCAGAGCCGAGCAGGAAGAATGGTCATGATTGGACAATCTAATCTTTGTCTCTAATGGTTGGATTGATGGGTCTAACGGACAATAATTTAAATTGTCGTCCATGTCATCCTATAAATAGCTCGACACTTCGACTGGAAAAGTTACAAATCTACAAATCAAAAATCCTACAAAAAGCTGAGCTGACAATCTGCCAAATTGTCCACTCAAAGCTCTATGAATTTTCGTGTTCTCTGTTCATGAGACTTGAGTTTCTAACTTAAGTTATTCACTTCGTGCATCTGTCTAAGTGCACGAGGCTGAAGCTCTAAGTTGAAGCTATTACTTGGTGAATATTACTTTTCAAGTAATATTCATAGCAGTCAGTTCCTATTTTGGGAATCTGATTCTGACGGGCATAGCCAACCAACCTGAGTTCTGGGAAGAATAAGTAAACGTCCATCTATTCAGTTTTAAGGTTGCGGGGTGCGTCATTGATAAGCTCATAATTATACTCACTTATCTAAATTTTTCTCCCTTGTTTCAAGTGCTTTATTGTATATTTTTAGTTATTCTTGTGCATGAGTCTATTTTGGAGGGTGTTATGCCTTTGATAGGTGATTTTTGCAGGTTTTAGGCCGAATTAATTGGAAACTCGTACCGAAAGCAGATGATGTTCAAAGGAACAGTCACGAATTCTTCCACACATGGAATCTAAGATAATGGAGTATGTAAAGAGAAATATCTTTTAATTAGCTTTCCAACGCAACTGGAATCGGGTCAATTGGAGTTTGGGAGCAAAAGTTATGGCCAAAATCGTGAGACTGCGCAGAAGGGGATCGACACATGCATTTCTGTCTATCGAGATCCGCCCTGTCAATTGAGACAGAGGTCAAAGTTGCAGAATCGACACAAATTCAGCCCGGATTTTGATTTGAAGGCTGTGTCGATCGACAGGACTTTTGTCGATCAAGACAGAGGTCCGATAAGGCTGTTTTGGCCTGTTTTGGCTGTTTTTGCTATTTTAATCAAATACCTAATTAGGTATTTCTTCCCCCTCTATAAATATGAACTCTTAGGCACGAAAATGAGACTGTTTTTCCTTGGATTTTACATAGAGCTTTGGAGTTTTTCAAGACATGGAAGGTTCCTCTTCATTTGTAAGTTCATTAATAACATGTTTGCTTTATTTCTAGTCATGTTTTGTGGCTAGAACCCTAATTAAACATGTTCTAGGGTTATGATTTTTTTTTCTGATGCATGTTTAATTGATATCAACTCTTCAAGCATGGATTAATTCTCTGATTTAATTTTATAATCTAGATTAAAAGAAGGACCGAGAGGTGAATTGAGATATATGTTTATAGTTAATAATTGATGGATCGAGAGATGAAAATTATTGACAGGAAGAGAGAATTAAATATGTTTGTTTTCTGTCCAACCAAGAAGAAGCCTACATAGGAATAATTAGATAATTATGAGATTGATTAATTTGGTGTTCTTGAGACCGAGAGGAGATAGTCACTAATTAATAATCTAGGATTTAATTGCCCAACCAAGGAATTTAATCCACAAAAATCTATGTTTTTCCCATTGCTGAGTTGATTGATATTTGCATGTTGATGATTAGATAATCTGTCCTAGGATCTGTGTTTTATTTAATTACTTTTAAAACCTTTATTTTCTGCATTGTTCTCTTTAAATTACAAAACAAAATTCCTTTTTCAAAATCCTCAAACTTCTAAGTTCTGGAAATCATAGCTAGTACTTTGGTTTTTCGTTGCACAGTCCCTGTGGGATCGACCACCTTAGGGTGTAAAAATATTATTTGCTCGCTGCTTTCTGCAGTTATCAAGTACGGACTGCATTTACTTGAGAATCCCCATATTTAAGGTTATTGGGCATTCATCAATTTATTGGAGCTTCTGACAAGCTTCCACAATTAATTAATTTCTTATTTTCCTGAGTAGTACCACTCAAACCTTATCACTCGTCTTGAACTTAATCAGCCTGCAGGACTTTAGCACAATGACTGTTATTGAGCTCCTCAGAGAATGTCCCCATCCTATTACTTGGATATGGTAACTTAACTCCAGTCTCAGACTGTAATTATACGAATTGTTGTTACCCAAGATGCAGGTATACGAACACGTTACTCAGGCGAGCAAGTCAAAGCAACAGTCAACCCGTGCATACCCCTGAACCTTCATTAGGGTTTGGACTCAATCAAGATCAAGATCTTGTATTCTCTGATGTCAGACAGAAGAATACATCTCACTGTGGTCCAATCAATACGCAATCGCACGTACTAGCATATCAAGTGATCAAGACAGATCACTTCTTTCCGACTATGCTACAGCCTATACTGACTGACTTATCCTCAATGTTGTCTCGGCTGTGATAATATTTACATCTCACTAGGTCAGTTGATCATACTATCTTCTGCAATCTACAACACGCTGTATGATCGTCCCTATTGGTGAGATAAGAGGATACCGTTGTTACTCGTATGTAAGTTTGCTTAACAGATAGGAAATAAAGCTGAATGTATACTCATCATAATAAATGCTTTTTGTATACAAAATCCAACAATCTTCCACTTATACTCAAAGCATTACATCCGCTATCCAGAGTATACATTGCGTTTATCTAGCCTAGCTATTACATTAACCACTACTAGTGGTAGACATCCACCTCAGACCTAGCCCACGAATATGTCTTTCGTAAACCTTCTGTGGTAAGCACTTTGTGAATGGATCAGCTAGGTTGTCTCTAGTGTCAATTTTCTTGATCTGCACGTCGCCCATCGATATGATTTCTCGTATGATGTGGTATTTTCTCTCTAAGTGTTTGCTCGCCTTGGGAATCTGTGGTCCTTTCGAGTTTGCCACTGCACCAGAGTTATCACAATGAATTGTGATATTCTTAGGCAAACTTGGAATCACATCCAACTCCAAAAGGTAATTCCGGAGCCATACCCTTTCTTTCGAAGCTTCGGAGATAGCGGCATATTCCGGCTCCATGGTGGAGTCAACAAGGCATTTCTGCTTTGCACTCCTCTAAGATACAACCCCAACTCCCAAGGTAAACACATAACTTGAGGTCGATTTCTTCTCATCTTGGTCCCCTTAGAAATTCGAATCTGTATAACCCACAGGGAACAAATACTCACTTTGATAAACGAGGCAATAATCCCTAGTTCTCTTATAATACTTGAGGATGTGCTTTACCGCAGTCCAATGCGCCTGTCCAGGTTTTGGCTGATATCTTGCTACCATGCCAACGACATAACAGATATCTGGCCTAGTACACAGCATAGCATACATGAAGCTACCCACCGTAGAAGCGTATGGTACAAGACTCATCTCATCTTTCTCCTTTTGTGTCTCAGGACACTGTCCAATAGAAAGATGTACGCCAGGTCTGAAAGGTAGCAAACATTTCTTGGTGAGTTGCATGCTGAACCAGGCTATCACAGTATCCATATAGGATGTCTGGGATAAGCTTATCATCATTTTCTGACGATCCCGTAAGACTTTAATCCCAAGGATGCACTCAGCTTCTCCCAAATCCTTCATTTAGAATTTTTCGGAAAACCAACTCTTAATCTTCGACATCACTCCCTCGTTGTTTCCAAATAAGAGTATTTCGTCCACATATAATGCAAGGAAAACCACACTCCCACTGACACAAAGTCGATATACACAACTTTCATTCTCCAACTGTGAAAATCCATAAGATTTAATCACATCTTTGAAATGTAAGTTCCACGACCTTGAAGCTTGCTTAAGTCCATACAAGGACTTCTTAAGCTTCCAGACAAGATGTTTTTTGCGTTTGCGCATGTAACCCTCGGGGTTGCTACATATAGATGTCCCTACCTTCTTCAAGGTAACCGTTTAGAAAAGTGGTTTTGACATCCATCTGCCAAATCTCGAGGTATAAATGCGTTGTTATGGCAAGAAGTATCTGGAAGGATTTGAGCATGTCTACGGATGAAAAGGTTTCATCATAGTCTATGCCCTATTTCTGACTATAACCCTTTGCCACCATCCTGGCTTTGAAAGTCGTAATCTCTCCATCCGCTCCCTTCTTTCTCTTGTATACCCAATTGCACCCTATGGCCCTAAAGCCATCAGACAAATCAACTTTCCGGTATACATCCATAGCGGTTAGGGATTCTATCTCGGAATCTATGGCGATATGCCATTTTTCAACATTCTTGTCATTCACTACCTCTTCGTAAGTTAGTGGGTGAGAGTCTTCATGTCTGTCTTCAGGGCTCAAGTCCGAAGACTCACCCACAAATATGTACCTTTCCGGCTGGAAAATAACTCTACCACTGCGAGGAGGCATCATTATCGTGTCAGCAGTTGGTGCAACAACTTGTGGTTCTGGACCTTGCTCTGAAAAATGCGCCAGTGGTGTTGTACCTCTCACAGGTGCACTCACGCTCGCACGTTACCTTCCCTTGGAATCGTATTCTCATCTTTAATTTCTTGAAGAACTATATCACTCCTTGTCTTGTGGTTCTCACATACTCGTCCTCCAAGAATCTAGCGTTGGTGCTAACAACGATTCTCTGACTCTCAGGACTGTAAAAGTAACCACCTTTCGTTTGCCTAGGATACCCTATAAACAACATTATCTTGGACCTGCTTTCTAACTTATCAAGTTCCTTCATCAGCACGTGTGTCGTAAAATCCATACTTTAAACATGCGCAAACTAGGTTTGCGTCCAATGAAGAGTTCATAGGGTATCTTAGGAACCGATTTAGAAGGCACCAGGTTTAAGATGTTAGACGTTGTTTCCAATGCGTATCCCCAAAACGAAATGGGTAAGCTTGCATAACTCATCATTAATCTCACCATCTTCAAAAGAGTTCTATTTGTTCTTTCAGCTACACCAATTTGCTGGGGAGTACCCGATGCAGTCCATTGAGATAGTTTTCCCGACCTTCTTTTCTACATCAGCTTTGAACTCTTTAAATTTTTCAAAGCATTCATACTTGTAGCGAAGCAGGTAAACATATCCGTATCTCGAGTAGTCATCAATGAAAGTGACAAAGTACTCATACCCTCCACGAGCCTGTGTGGACATGGGCCCACATAAGTCGGAATGGATCAATTCCAACACATCCTCTTCTCGAGACTGACTAGCCTTAAAAAGACCTAGACGACATATTTCCCTCGATGCAAGATTCACATACTTGATAAGGTACAGGTCGGTCTAAGTCCAATGTACCATCATCTGCAAGTCGCTGAATCCACTTCAAGTTGATTTGACCCAATCTTGAGTGCAAGATATATGTAAGATCCTCATCAGAAGAAGTAAGCTTTCTCTTTCTAGGATTATCAATATCAAATGAATTACATGCAACATTCATGGACGATTTTTACGAAAGTAAGCAACATAAAGAGAGTTAATCAGCATCCCACAATAGACAACATCTTTGTTACCAATAATAGAAATAAATAACCACCATAAATAACAAAATATCCATGCGAAGCTGATAAACATTTGTCTTGCCGGAAAAACATGGCCTAAAATAAAACTCTTAAAAGTACTTTATTCATCAAAACATAAAGAGAAAGAAAACTTCATGAGGCTCCGTCAGAAGACGTTGCCTTCCATGCAGCTAGTACTTTCTTGCCATTACTGTCCAGCCTTCTTGGCACGGTTCCCTGCAAAGTATAACAACACGGTTAACAAACCAGCGTCTACAGCTCTTTGAGAAGCAAATATAGACTCAAATCATACTACAATTATACATGCAAATGACATACCTTGTCTAGCTTTGTCGGCCTGACAATCTTTCCTCCAGTGTCCTTTCTTACCACACTTGAAACACTTGTCCTTCATAGTCGCTGCCCTAGGCTTCTTGTCAGCCTCCGCGTCCTTTGCAGTTGTCTTTCCAGCTTTCTTATTAATCCCTCTTTTTTGCTTCATACCTTTCAATACAGCAGAGTGATTACTAGAAGTAGCTAAGACAACCTTTTAAGGATTCATGACTGATTCAGCTGCCATCAAGTCATTAAGCAACTCATTAAGAGTATACTCTATCTTGTTCATGACAACATTCAGTCTGAAACTCTCAAAGGACTTGGGTAGAGAGTTCAGTATGATATTGAACTTAGCTTCAACGTCAATATCTCAACCGTGCACAGTCAGCTCATCCATGAGGTGAGTCATGGAAACCACGTGCTCTCTTACCGAGCTACCATCAGTCATTTTTCTACTCACGATTTCCATCATGAGATTAAATCTGACAGCTCTATCAGTTTCCCCATAGGTTGCCTCCAGACTAGTCATAATGTTATAGGCATCCATATGGTGCTGATGCTGCCGCTGTAAGACTTTCGACATAGTGGTCATCATGTAGCACTTGACTACATTGTTCGATTTCTCCCACTTGTTATAAAAGTCTACATCCTCTTAAAAGGACTCAGCAGTGGGCACTATAGGATGGAGTACTTGCAGAACGAACATATGTTCTTCCGCAATCAGGAGTATTCAAGATTGCGCTTCTATTTCAGGAAGTTTGGACCAGTTAAATAATTTTGTGCAAGAATATTGATGACATTAGACATAGACATATCTGAAACATATAAATAATCTAAATAAGAAAAAACATGCAGAACATTCGAAAACAAATGCACTGAAAACCTCTTGATAAATCAAGTACAAATGTTTTCCACTAATAGCCCAAAGGTTCCCACCGCGAGCTATACTCGTAGACATTTACGATGTCACCCTCAACCAGACTACGAGTTTTAAGCCCCAATTCTTTAATTTCATACCATGTCAGGAATTCTTAGACACATGAAATTAATAATTAGTGTAAAAACTTAGACCAAGCCATCTCTCAAGAATAGGGAAGCAGCAACTGCATTATATCCTCAGATTCTTCAAAGTAATTAACCACAAATTTAACTCTAGCTAAAAGAGAACAATTAGCATGGTGCAAAACCATACCGCATGACCCTTAAAGCCTTTGTTATCTATAATTTAAATCAATCCTAGAATACTTATGAGAAAAGAATTACGCAACCTACACTCGTAGACGTTTACGCAAAATCCTACCACTATTCACTTGAATAAAATTGTTTGTCTAGAAATCCTAACAACTGCAGCCCATGTACCTTCGGGAATTAGAAAGCTACACTCGTAGACGTTTACTAAGACGAGAGGCACACTTACAACCTAGGACCACTTTATGGAGGTCTGTTGATTTTAATTAAAAAATCTACTTAGTATTATATTTTGGTGGTTTGAAGTGGATGTATAAATCTAATCAGTATGTCTCTAGATTAGTTCCAGTACAGTCTTAAAATGTAAAGTCATGTATAGGTCTTTTTATCGAATTGTAAGCTGGAGTTGATCGAAGGCAGACTGAAGGATCAGTCTGTAAGATGCGCAAGACTCAACAGACTAAGTTTCAAACCGAACTTACAAGTCTGAGATACATGAGTATGGAATTGACAAGTTTGGAATACACCAAGTATGGAACTGACTAGTCTCAGACTGACCAATCTGGAACTCACTAGTCCAGGTACCAAACTTACCAGTCTGGGGACCAAGCCTAAATTGATTGATGATGGCTTCAGTATGGAATCCTAGTTCCAGTCTCGATGCATAGAGACAAGAAGTATTCATCTGAGGAACTGACAAAGATCAAACTTTAAGGATTGGAGATTCCTTAAAATCTGTGAACTCAAACTTACACTTCAGTCTAAGATTCCTCGGACTAGCAAGTTTGGATTCCTCGAACTGACAGAATACTGTCGTTCTGACAAAAGGTGAAAAGTCACTGTCGGGATCAAAAAAAGTAAGAGAACTAATGTACCTTCTGGAAAAGCATCTACCTGTCTGCCGATCACTATAGTAAATGACGACTTCTGATTGGACGACATCCATTTGTCTCTAATGGCTATGAATATTCAAACTTTCAATTCTTCACCTATAAATGCCGAAGGATTTCAATAGAAGAAGGTTACTACTTTACCGAACACGAACCAAGCTTACAAATTTTCAAAGAGTCGAAACTCTGCTAATTTATCTATCCAACGTTCTGTAGGGTTTTTCCGTGAACCGAATCACCAAAACCAAACAGAACCGGATCGATTTATGGATTTTATGCATAATTAAATACAAGATAAAACCTAGCATGCTCCTATGAATTTAATACAATATTGTGGATTGAGAATTACCGTAATTCCGTCGAATCTAAACCGATCTTTTGCATTTGAATATCCAACTTGAATTCAACCACGCAATCTGATTTTATCTGCGGAATAAGAAATTAGAACTCTAATTTCTTAGAATAAAATTGAAAAAACAAAGAGGAAGAAAGAAATCTGTTGTTCTCCAGATTAGATCTTCAGATCTGTATCCCGGTGCTGATCAGATCTACTACTGGTGAGGACTCCGTAAATCTGTGGCTTGAGCAGGACCAGAATCGAAATTCTCCTCCTTCTCCTCTTGGGATCGGCGCCTCCTCTCTCTCTGCCCTAGGGTTTTGACTGATTTGAATAATCACAAAAAGTGGCTAGTGTTTCCAAAGAGAGTGGTCTATTTATAGACCCAGGGTTTTATCCATAATGGGCTACTGGGCTCAATTCAGCACACTTATTTGGGCCAAACCTGGGACCTAATGCAAATAATAAAGTGGGCCTATAAATTAATTAATTCCCATGTCCACAACCCAGAACACAATTAATTAATTAATATTAATTCTTTTTCACCACAAAATTAATATTGACCTACCCCTTTATTACCACGTTATGAGAACGGGCTGCATTAATTGAGAATCCCCATATTTAAGGTTATCGAACATTCATTAATTAATCGGAGCCTCTGACAAGCTCTAACTACAA
>JAPKLW010000056.1:1024628-1065282 GCA_026898455.1 Plectranthus barbatus | reverse complement strand
ACCCCAATCCATCCTATATTCCTCGACTACTCTCTCTCTGGTAATCTTAGTGGAGTTATTGGCACCTGGAGTTATTGAGTATGGATTCACCATGGGCGTTGTACCCAATTCTTAGTGGAGAGGATTTGTGTGAGAACGAAAACATGAAGAAAGAGAGGAGAGAGATATCTAATTTGTTTTTTTTTTTTTTTTTTTTAACTTTTTTATTGAAATTCTAATTTAATGATTGCAAGGATAAAATAGTAGTTTTACACAATAATTTATTTTTTTTTAAAATGAGGGCTATATTGAGTAAAATAGTGGCTGTATTTAGAATTACCCTTTTGTCTGTCCCATTTATTAGTTCAATTTTCTAAAATGATACTAAGGAGGTGTTTGGTTGGTGGGTTTCGGAATCAGGGAATGGAATGATTTCAAAACCCACCGTTTGGTTATCGGGTATCATTCCCGTGGGAATGACTTAATTCCCAAAAACTTGGGAATCCCCATTCCCCCATAATTTGGAGGGTTTCATTCCATTCCTATTTTTATGCCCAAATTTATTTTTTTTATTTATTATAATTTCCTATAATATTAGTATTAAGATAATAATATTATATTAGTAATTAAAAAATATTATAGTAGTAATATTATTATAAAATATTATAATATTAAATAAGAATATTATTATATTATTTAGTAATATTAATAAATAAATAAAATATTATTTAATTATATATTATTACTATATTTAGTAATAATAGTAAAATAAAATATTATAATATTAATTAAGACTATTATTATAAAATATTATATTAATTATGATGTTATATAAAATTATAATTAATATATAAATATATTATTATATAATCTTAATTATAATATAAAATATTATTATAATTATACATTTTTATATAATTATTAATATATAAAATTTAAAATTATATATTACAAATATTAATATAATTATATAATATTATAGTAGTTATGATATTATATGAAATTGTAATTAATATATAAACGTATTAGAATATAATCTTAATTATAATATAAAATATTATAATAATTTTATATTATTATATTATTTAGTAATATTAGAAAATAAATATAATATTATTAAATTACATATTACTATTATATTTAGTAATATTAGGAAAATAAATAAATATATATAGTATTTTTAATATTATATTATTAATAATTTTATTATTATAATATTGATAAAATTATATTAATTATTTTAAAATAGTCATTTAACATTAATATAATTATATATAAATATATAATATTATTTTATTTTTCATTATCAAATTAATTATTATTATTTGTGTATTATTTAATATTTTTCTTAATATATGATTTAAAGAATTTAAAATGATTTCAAACCCATTTTATATATCAAATATTTTTATTGAAATATTTAAATCCATACCCATTCCCTTTATTTCAAACCCATAATCATAGCCATAGTGATTTCGACAATTATTTATTACCTAAATGACTCAACCCTAGCAGACTATACATTACAGATGCCACCGCACTTGTTGTCTTGTGACTTGAACCATAATAGTTCACGCTGTGCAGCCCTACCCGTCCCCCGCCGATATCCCCTTCGGCACCGTCGCCCCTGCATCGTCGAAAATGATAATTGTTGTTGAGCATTTATGAATCGGGTAAACCATTATATTACATGGATTTGTAACTAAAATATATTGTATCAGTGCAGTTAATTGATTGGTCTTTACATAATAATCCTCTCCGCCGCGTCGCCCGTGCCTCCACTCTCTGCACGTCCCCTCTTGCCCGTCTCCTCCCGCGGTGGCTCGGCCTCGCCAGCGTCGCCGTCGTTTCCTGCTGCCTGCTGCGTCGCAGGCATATCACAGCCTCACACCTGCCAGGTATATATATCAGCCTCATCACTATTTCTCTCTTCATTCCATTTGTCCGTCTGTGTTTTTTTCAATTTTATTTGGTAATTGGGTTGTCTTGAGACTGAGTTTGTGAATGGGATTGTTGGTTTGGGTGATTGGATTACTAATTTTAGTTTATTGTTGCTGATTTTGGGTGATTGTGATTGCTAAATTTGGTTCATTGTTGGCTTGTTGCTGATTTTGGTGATTGAACTTAATCCACCATTAACCAACTAAAAATATTTCTCCCTCTGTAGACTGTAGCATTTCCTACCTTCAGCGGAAATCCATGCTCGTCTTCCCGAAGCTCTGCAGATGTTTCTACTCTTCTAGTTCAATTATCTATTCAGAAGCTAGATACCTAAGCAGGCACATCAACTCTCTCCTCACTAGGGATACCTTGGACCCCAATACTCTTCTTTCTGCCCACGCCATTATCATAACAACTGGTCATGCGCACAACAAATTCCTTGCATCTAAGCTGATAGCATTTTATGCCTCCCTCAACCAGTCCCAGTATTCAACCAAAGTTTTTGATTCCCTCATCTTCAAAGACCACTTCCTCTGGAATTCCATCATCAAAGCCCATTTTTGTAATGGAGATCACGTGCAAGCAATTGAATTCTTCTCCAAAATGAGGTTTGTTGGCAATTTGCCTACACAGTTTACCATTCCAATGATTGTTTCTGCGTGTGCTGAACTCCAGTTGCTTTCCATTGGCACGAAAGTTCATGGATTAGTCTCAAAACTGAATCTTTTCTGTGGAAACTCTGCTGTTGGGGCTTCATTTGTGTATTTGTATTCAAAATGTGGAATGATGGAGTATGCTTCTCTTATGTTTGATGAAATTATATTGAAAGATGTGGTTGTTTGGACTGCACTTGTGATAGGATATGTGCAAAATGGTGAGAATGAGAAAGGTTTTCACTGTCTTTGTGAGATGCATCGAACGGGTGGCAATAGTGAGAAGCTGAATTTTAGAACATTAGAAGGGGGATTTCAAGCTTGTGGGAATTTGTGTGCATTGGGTGAAGGTAGATGCTTGCATGCACTGGCTCTGAAATCTGGAATTGTATCCTCTAGCCTAGTGAAATCTGCCATTTTGTCAATGTATTCTAAGTGTGGAAGTGTTGAGGATGCACAAATTTCATTTTCTGATGTTGCTAATAAGGATCTGTTCTCGTGGACATCGGTCATTAGCATTTATTCAAGGTTAGGGTGCATTTATCAATGCTTTCAAATGTTTTTAAGGATGCAAGCTACTGGGTTGTATCCAGATGGAATGGTAATTAGCTGTTTGGTTTCTTGTTGTGCTAATTCATTGAAAGTCCTTGAAGGTAAGGCTCTCCATAGCTTTATCATACGGAAAAATTATATTATTGATGAGAAGGTATATGTTTCGCTGTTGTCAATGTATTGTAAGTTTGGCCTCCTAGAGCATGCAGAAAAGATCTTTATTCAATGCCATGAAAACGTAAAAGAATCCTGGAATTTACTGATAACAGGCTATGAAAAGGCTGGACTAGAGAAGAAATGCATAATGTTATTCCGACAAATGCATCATCAAGGGATTGGATCTGATTTTAGCAGCCTATTGTCTGTGATTTCTTCCTGCTCAAGATTGGGAGCCATCCGTATTGGTCAATCTATACATTGCTTTATCATAAAGAACTTGATGCTTGATAAGGTTAATATCGTTAATTCACTTATAAGAATGTATGGGAAATTTGATAAGTTAAATGAAGCAGAGAGGTTTTTTAATCACACAAGACAGGATATTACTACATGGAACTCTCTTATCTCATCGTATGTTGAAAATGGTCATTGTCTTGAGGCTATAACTTTTTTTGATATAATGATTTCAAGAGGCTCTAAGCCAAACACAGCAACACTCACGATTTTGTTGTCTGCTTGTGCTCAGATTGCATCCCTTGAAAAAGGAAAGAAAATTCATGATTATATTATAGAAGAGGGGTTTGGTAATGAAGTTTCTATTGCTACAGCATTGGTTGATATGTATGCAAAATGCGGATTGATTGATACGGCAAAGGAAATTTTTGATTCAATGGAGGAAAAGGATGTCATATCTTGGAATGTGATGATTTCCTGTTATGGTATGCATGGATATGGGAAGTTGGCAGTTGAAATTTTCCAACAAATGGAAGAATATGATGTTAGACCAAATGACCTAACATTTCTTGCAGTGCTATCAGCTTGCGCTCATGCTGGAATGATTGATGAGGGTAAATCAATATTCCATAAAATGAAAGAATATTATTCTCTTGTGCCCACACTTAAGCACTATGCTTGTATGGTAGATCTTTATGGACGATTAGGTTATCTGGATGAGGCTGAAGCTCTTGTTTTATCAATGCCTTCCGTACCTGATGGGGGCATATGGGGTTCCTTGTTAACTTCTTGCAAAATGCATAATAATATTGAGATGGGTTTGAAGATTGCAAAGCATGCTATTGAAGCTGACCCTGAAAATGATGGGTATTACATATTGGTATCAGACTTTTATAGCTCTATGGGTATGTGGGAAAATGTAGGACAAGTGAGGAAGACTATGAAGGAAAGAGGGGTAAGAAAAACTGTGGGTTGGAGTGCTGCATAATCTGGCAAAGCGACCCGCAAATGCAATCAAATTATGATCAACAAAAGGGGATCTAGTAATCTTTACTGCATCATAAACCATAATGTTTTTTTTTTTGAATGTGAACAAATGAGCGGAAGTCACTTTGTCATGCATAATATCTGTAATGGCAGCCAGTTTTGCTGATGTTGGACTAGAAAGATGTTTAGGTATTATTTTATTCTATTTCTTACTCATAGTTGCTTTTTTAGATACTGAGTCATGGCTTCATCTTTGTAATGAATGGCTAATATCTTGAATTTGTCACTTCTAGGTTCAATTTCACAACACATGTGATATGCACCAAATCTCTTCGTTTCAATGATGAGTGATTGAAGCGAGAAAGCGGTTGAGCAGTAGCAAGCATAATGCTGCCGGCCAGTCGCCTTCGCCATCTTCTTCTGTTCAAAGGACTTGATCCGGCCGGAGCAGAGTTTTGAAGTTGTCATGCCTCTGATCTCATGGCAATGAATGTGATGAGCCGCAGGTGGTTTTGGTTATTTTTTTTTAACCCGTTTATTTGCTGTTTTGTATAGACCCGATTTACATGTGGATTGAAGATGGTGGAATGCGGTGTGCATGTAAAGTTGATATGAAAGTTGTGGCTGTGGTAATGCTGGTTGTAATTATGTGCTATCAAAATTCCATGAATGGGGTGAATCAAGCTTTACCAATAATGTGTCTAGAGAAGGCAATACTTCTGGGGTTCTCTCCTCTTGGTCAGTTAATCCTTCTAGTCGGTTCCTTTCTCGCCTCAGTATTACTCCTGGAAACTTGAGCTTCCGTCTCACTAGAGGTAACAGTTTAGGCTCTGCTAGATCTTATCCCGCACCATCAATGGGTCTCACAATTTGAAAGCACGAAAAAGAAGAATGTGCTGATCCCCTCTAGTAGTTATGTAAATAGAAGTGAGAGGCTACAAGGCTGTGATTTTTTTCATGATTGCTTCACCAGTAGGTCTCCTGGAATGAAAGATGAAAATTATGCATCTAACTCGAGTCCTGGTTTTTCATGATAGCCGACAACGAAATACTGGTAAGAACACACTGAGAAATTGAAATCATGCAATAATAACTTTAATCCTGATTTATTTTTTCCTTTAGATGATGTAAACGATGATGATGCTGGAACATGGGATGCTGCAAGACGATTTGCCCGAGAACCTGCTAATCGGAATGTTCGATCTGGTGGACTTGGGGACAGAGTTCTTGGCAGAACTGCTGCTCCTGATTTACAGTTGTATCATTTTCAGCGAGACAGGGAAGTGAGGCTTACTCGTCAGATTACTGGGGCATAGGGTTCAGAACTAGATGAATTCTTCTGATACTGCCCCATCCAGTTTTTCTAACTCCTCTTATGGTAATCAAAATGATGAGTACAGAACCCCACAGGCTAGAAAGACCAGGTATAGAGATCTGCCGGAGTCTAGATCAAATTTTATAGCACGCCGTCGAGGAATAAGAGCACAGGTAATTTAGTCCCTCTGACTAATTAAACTTACAGTATGTGCACCTTACTTTAATGAAATTATTCCTGACAAATGCATCTGATGCTTTCTCGTGAATTTAGGTCCAGAACCTCCCTTCCTTCTGGCTGGCCCAGTCTTTTTTATTTGTTTGATGTGTTATCCCATCCCATTTAGTTAGCTATTAATTTTTTGCTTCAATTAATTTTTATGATAAAATTATATTTGTCATTTTTTCTTAAAAATATTAGATCTCACTAATTTATCATATTTGAATAATGCAAATATAATATGGTTTACGGATATTATTTAAACAAAATTTCATAGACTTTGTGCTTGATATAATTTTTTTATTTTAGTAAATTTATATATATAATTTAACGTATAATGTAGAGAATATATATTATAAAATATATTGATGAATAAAAATTAAATATATGTATATAAAATGTTAAGATATATAATCTTCACTACAAGAAAAAAGCTAATAGAAGACGCGGAATCTGCGTCTTCTATTAAAAGATTCCGCGTCTTCTATACATGTGTAGTCTATCAAAATTCACTAATAGAAGACGCGAAATTTCGTGTCTTCAATTACCATATAGAAGACGCATAATTCCGCGTCTTCTATTACTAGAAGACGCGGAATTATGCGTCTTCTATAGGTACATAGACGATGTTAAGATCCGCGTCTTCTATAGGCATAAAGACGACGTAGATGTTTGCGTCTTCTATATCATGTCGTCTATATTCTTATAAAAGACGCAAAATTCCACGTCTTCGATATGCTTTAAAAACCTGTAATGATAATAATTCATAAATAACAACAATAACATTGATGGCAACAAATATATAAATCTTCAATTTTTGTCACTAATAATTATAACAAAATGAAATAGTACAAAAGTTAAGAATAAAAATTCCTACGAAAATTAAGTGTTTGCTAACTAAAATTGAAGTCTTTTAGTCTATGCTAAATCTTGCAGCTTGATCAAAGTGTTTGATGACAATCCATAGACCAAGATTAATCAAGGGGCCTTCAGAGTTTAAGAACCTGCAACATTCACAGTAGAAAAAAGAATCATAAGCTTAAACTGAATAAAATGGGGGCAAGAATGCGAGGAAAATAACATCAGTTAATATTTTTTAAACATAAAAGGACTTGGTCTGAAGGGGGTTGGCCTTTGAAAAATGTTAGACATAATAGAATTCCACAAAATTGTATGAGAGAACTCAACAGCAATGCAAATACTTACTAGGAGAAAGAATAAACTCACTCCAACTAAAATAAAGCATTGCATGAACAAAACACAACAAGCATTATATTTATTTATCATGTGAAGCTGAGATGACATTAGCAAATTTATCAATAATGCAACATAGAAATCTGAGATTGAGAAAAATAATCACATAAAAAGATAACTCAAACATACCAACATACCTCAATCCAAATAAGTTTGGACAAAGTCACACCAATCTTTGCGAACTTCATCAATTTCACTTCGACGATACATTTGTTGATTAAACTATTAAAAATAGAAGCACAAAGATAATCAATAGTTGCAAGTAATGAATACGTTAATAGGTTAGAGTTGAATCACATTACCATATCTGTCAACGGAAGCAAATCATGAATGCCGTCAATGATATCTTTCATATAATGCATGACATAATAGCCACACTGCTTTTCATCGGGCTGTTGTGGACACTGTATGATCATCATTTTAGAAACAGTTAATGCTTTAATATACAATTTTAACAAGTTAAGTAAGACACATTTACCCTGACGACTTCCCAGTCAAAGTTAGCCCCTCTTCTTCCTATCGAAACTTTGAATATTTTCATAGCCCTACATTATAATAAAATAAAGAAGTGAAACTAAATATGGTCTATCTACTTCGTTAATTTAAATATAAACTTACATGTCCATTATATCTCTCCACTTAGCATAATGAATTTCGTTATCCAGAGGATCCAGCACATACACCTTGTCACCATGTGCATCAATCACCAGAAGGATCCAATGATAACTAGTTTTAAAGTCAAAAAATGGTGATTGAATTTTCCCAACAATAATAAATATAAGGCAAAAACTTGCGTTAGGCAGGCCTAAACGGTTTAGGCGGGTTTTATCCTACCCAAATGGGTTGACCCATCCCAAATAGGGTTTATTAATCCCAATTAGGGTATATAATATGGGTTTGGGCTTGGGTTAATGGATAAAACCCGCCTAAATCGTTTAGGCCTGCCTAACCCAAGACCTTTCCTAAATATAAACATTGTATATTCACGTACCCGACGTTGCATGGCACAAAAAGTGTCTAGAAAAATCTCACCGTACCTCGTTACCGCATCCAACTCGGTGCTCAAACCTAAGCCCACAATATACAATCAACAACAACTCTCAGACCCAAAATTCACACTGAAAATGTGGCAAAATACAAAGAAAATCACGTTAAATATGTAATATAGTGGATCTTGTTATCTAGTACCCTGTTTTCTCTAAAACCTTGTCACAAGCAGAACATTCGTACAAAATTATTTTTCAATCAGATTCCACTAAAACCTTGTCACAAGAAGAACATTAAAAAATGATTTTCCAATCAGGATAAATTGCATAATGTTGGGCTTAGTAATATCTACATTTTCACATATTGCAAATTGAGTGTGTGCGGTGTGTGATGACAGCAACAATTATAATGCAGACAAAATAATGAACTGTAAATTGATGCATATTAGCCGTGTAGAATATTGAGACATATAGAGGAAAAAAAACATTAAATATACTTTAAGAAAAATAATACACTTACTCGTCTGCGCTCCTTACGAATCACTCTAATTTCCCTGAAACCAATAAATGGCCGCAAAAGATCTGATAGCAAGTCAAGGAAAAAAAATCAAATTAAAAAAAAAAAGAGAGAAGTCAAGAAAGATAACAAGACGCAGCAATGTCGCAGGGGCAATGTCGACGAAGGGCAATGCCGCAGGGCGGCCTTCGCGGTGGTGGCAACCGTTGGCGGCAGGGACGAGGCCGGAAGGCGTTGGCGGCAGGGGCAACGTCTGGCGGCGGGAGAGCGTGCGCTTGTGTGTGTGTGGGGGGGGGGGGGGCCGCGCTATGAGAGAATTAAAAGAGGATTGGTGTTGACGAATGCTGTTGGCAATAGGTTAAAAAAAATAGAAGTATGATAACACGGGAATTAGTTAGGTTAAAAAAAAAATTAATGAAACTCAAACTTTATAAAAAAAACTAACATACATATATTTATTTTTAAAATATTATTATCATTATAATATTAAAAATATAGCAAATACAATAAATAAAAAATAAGATTGTAGTTGATGTCATTTTTATTTTTTTGAAAAAATGGTAACATTTGGGATTTTTTATTTTAAGAAGTATTCATTATGTTAATATAAAATTATTTCATATGAAATCGAGAAAATTGAAAATGATGTGAAAATATATTAAAATCATTGTTATAAAAATTAAAAGAAAAAAATACAAATTATGTTTTGGAGAGAACAATTTTTGTAGACTAACATTTACATAAATATAAATTATATACATATAGATATATAGAATAATGTGATATTTTAATTTTTTTAAAATTATATATATATAAGTTTTGGAGGGAATGATTTTTTGTGACTACTATGTTTTAATATATATATATATTAAAAAAAAACGCAGGCATCCGCGTCTTCTATAGGTATATAGAAGACACGGCTATAGGTATATAGAAGACGCGGTTTCACCACGTCTTCTATATACCTATAGAAGACGCGGATGCCCGCGTCTTCTATTAGCGAGCATTTTTTTACTACGCAATTACACATACGCGTCTTCTATTAACATATAGACTACACGATTAAATATTCGCGTCTTCTATTAAGCGTCTTCTATTTCCTTTTTTCTTGTAGTGCTTATTTATTATATCATAATCTTATAAAATAAGACATTATATATTTAATTAGTACAAATCTAGTTATATTTATATTAAGTAGTGGGGTTGCAGACGCTCCTACAGGCTACAGTGGTTGTCCCAGTTCGCACCTCTCATCACCATAAAAAAAAAAATCACCATATATCTATGTAAATATAAAAATTGAATGTATTATATTTATTGGTGAAATACATATATGTTCAATAAAAGCCACTTGATGTGATTATATGATTATCCATATATATTCTTATTATATTGATTAGCATAAATTCCGTGAATAGTTCTTTACAAAATATCATTATTATCATGCTAAAATTTCATTATCAATTTAATATTTGATTGAACTTTTTTCAAAATTGTGTAACTGTCCATAATTGATTTGATTTTTATTCACCCAGTCACATATAAATGTTATTTAACCAACATCAATTTCATTAGATTTTAAGATTACTTTGTAGGATCAATTATTTTATATTTGCTTCAGTTTTATTTGTTGTAAAGATTAGGTGCGGCAATCTTCAACCCGACACGACAACCCGACACGAACCTAACACGAAAAAAATGGGTTGGGTCAACCCATTTAATTTTTGGGTCAGTTTCGGGTCAACCCGTCCAACCCATTTAATTTTCGGGTTGGGTTCGGGTCAATCTCGGGTTGACCCGCGAACCCATTTGACCCACCAATAATATTAATTATTATTATTATTATCTATAAAATATAATTAAATAAAAATTTAATAATTAAAATATAGCCTAAAATCAAAATTTTTAAATAGTTTTATAATTTATAAAATAATTAAAACAATTTATTAATTTTTAAATTAATTAATACATTTTTTTATTTTTAAAAAAAATTAAACAGGTCATTTCGGGTCAGTTTCGGGTCGACACGAAAATAAACAGGTCGGGTTCGGGTTGAGATTTCTGACCCGCGAAAATATACGGGTCGGGTTCAGGTTGGCGTGTCGCTTGTTATTAGCAGGTCACAACCCGACCCGCCAACCCGAACCCGACCCATTTGCCACCCCTAGTAAAGATGAGTTCTTCAACAAAGAATTTAAATATCATTCAATCATTTCAAAAAGTTTGATAATTATTCTTGATTCTTCATTCTATTGATATTGGTGTATCTATTAATTGTATAACAATTGTAATGCACCCAATTGCAAGTTGATTTTTGTTCTTGGCTATCAAATATTTATTGCAACAATAATATTATATCTCGTTATTTTTTTTTTTCATATTTTGTGAAAGAAAAATGATTATTTAATGATTGTTATGAATTGAATTATAAACTTTATGATTTAATTCAATCATAATATTTTATTATATTGTGTCAACAAATTAAGTGCCATTACAATTGTTGTATTTTCTTTTCCATATATTTGTTTTAATTTTCATTATTCTATTTTATTTGTTTTATTGTAATTTTCTAATTAATTTGTAGTTAGTAAATTTGGATTTTATGTGAGGTTTGAAAATAGTAAGTATTTGCAAGAAATTGCATTATGAAAAGAATTTATAGTATGGGAAAACTAGGAATTTTATCTCAAATAATTGAGTTTCTCGGAATTTTATCCCAACTTTTAATTTTGTTACGAATTTTATCCCAAATACTAATTTTGTTACATATTTGTTGAATTACTATTATTTTCTACACGTAGATAGGGGTGTAAACGAACCGAGCCGAGCCGAGTAGCGAGCTGCTTGAGCTCGGTTCGTGAGAAATATATGGAGTTCGAGTTCGGTTCGAGTTCGTTTAAAATTTGAATTTTTGAGCTCGAGTTCGAGCTCGGTTCGAGTTCAATTCGAGCTCGGCTCGAGCTCGACTCGCTAGAGAACTTATCAAGCTCGCAAGCTCGAACTCGTGAGCTCGAGTTTGAGCTCGTTTACCTCCAATTTTTTTTCCCAATAAAATGCAAAACTTATAATATACATACATTATATTACATCATAAATGTTAAATAAGTGCAAATAATATAAAATCATTCAACAATAAAGTTTCAATAAACTCAACAACTTTGCTCCAAACAAGTTAAAATTTTCGTAACTTCACCAATTAGCTCCAAACACATAACAATCAAACTTCACCAAACAAATTAAGCATTTTATAAGACCAAATTATTAAAACTTAATATTTATATAGATACATAGTTTATAATAATTTAAATAGATATAGTAAGTAGATAGTATATAAAATAGTTATAACTAATATAATTTATTTATAATAATTTATATAGATATATATGTATATATATACACATTACAAGCACCAAATATTCACTAAAATTTATATTTAAAAAATAAAATAAAATATTAACTTAATATTTAAAAATGTGACTTAGATATAGTAACAATAATATTGAATAATCATTGCGCATATAAATTGTTTATATATTATTGAAGTTCTTAAGTTATTTTCATAGATAATTAATAGATTTGACTTGATTTACAATCATTAAATCATAATAATATTTATATTTATAAAATATAAATAAAATGAGTAACTTAAATTTAAAAAATGTAACTTAGATATAGTAGATAGTATATCAAATAATCATAGCTTATATAATTTCTTTATAATAGTTGACATAGATATATATGTATACATTACAAACATGAAACATTCAATTAGAGCAATAAGATTATAAGAAACTTTATTTTTAACATAAAAATAAAATATTACCTTAATATTTAAAAGGGACTTAGATATAGCGGAAGGTATATCAAATAATCATAACTTATATACTTCATTTATAATGGTTTATATTGATATATATGTATATGTACATCACAAACAAGAAATATTCGCTCAAAGCAACAAAATCTGTGTTTTTATAATAAAATAAAATGATTAACTTCATATTCAAGAATGTGACTTGGATATAATAGATAGTATATCAAATAATCATAACTTATATATATATATATATATATATATATATATATGTTTTTGAGTTTATGTTATTTATCCTTTATTTATATATTTTTAATTGTTAAAAAATTAGGCATAATGTGACGTTCATATAAACATATAGTAGAAAGTATATCGAATAATCATAACTTATATAATTTGTCTCATGTATCACAAGCATGAAACATTCAATTAAACAATTAAATTATAATAAAATTTATATTTTTAAATGAAAAAATGATTAACTGAATATTAAAAATATTACTTAGATATAGTAACAATAATATCGAATAATCATTGCTTATAAATTATATAAATTATTTATAATATATTTTTGTTTAAGTTTTTCTTAGATTTACAAATAAAATAAATTTGTCATAGAATGGATTGTTTCAATTTGTAAATGAAATTAATTAATTTGATTAAGTTAAACTTTAAAATACATATATCTATAAAACTATATTTGAAATAATTATAACTCATATAAATAATTTTCATTCCTAAATTAATATTTATCTTATTTTTTTATATAAATTAAGTTTTTTATATGGTATTGTATGTTTAATCATATTATTATTATTATTATTATTATTATTATTTATAGACATATAGATATAGTAATATCAAACAAATATGAAATATAATTATATACTAATAAAAAATATAGAAATAAAAAGTATAAATATTATAATTTAATAAAAATGAGCTTATAAACGAGCCTATTCACGAGCTCAGTAACGAGCACACTCGCGATCTCTTAAACGAGCCTGTTCACGAGCCTATAAACGAGCCTGCTCGCGAGCCTATTAAACGAGCCTGCTCGCGAACATGTTCGAGTTCGAGCTCGAATCGAGTACATCCAAGCTCGAGCTCGGTTCGTTAACGTTAACGAGCTCGGTTCGTTTGTTAAACGATCGAATTTCGAACGAGCTTTTTTCGAATCGATATCCGAGTAGCTCGGCTCATTTACACCCCTACACGTAGACATCCATTGGATTTTTTTTTTATCCAAAGAAAAACAAAAGCACGTTGCAATTTAAATCCGAAATCCCTAAATTCTCAAGTAAATCCTTCTTAAATTCCGTCTCCCCCTCCCCTCATTCCTCAACGGTGGTATTTTTATGAGGCAGAAAGAATTATCAGGAGTTCTTTTATTCCAGTTTGTATGGTAGAGAACTTCAGTTTCAAAGAAAAAATAGAGCAACTTGATCATTTTTTTTTTTTTTTTTAAATACTGGTTAGGCCCATCGATGATGTCCAATATCTTGCACAAAACAAATAAAGGGATCTAAAATCACTTCTTGCGTGCAGAAATGAAAGTGTTGAGAGATACATCTCAGTCGTTGCAGAAATCGAGCAAGCAACGCGCAGTTGTTACGCATATCACATAAGCCTCATTGCAGCTGAGTTTGTGGAGATGCTGGTGCTCGATGCATGCTTCATCATTGTATTAATTCAAAAATACCACCGCTGAGGAATGAAGGGAGGGGGAGACGAGATTTAAGAAGGATGTATTTGAGAATTTAGGGATTTTAGATTTAAATTGTTAACGTACTTTTGTTTTTCTTTGGATAAAAAAAATCCACATATAAAAAAAAAATAGTGATTCAGCAAATATGTAACATAATTAGTTTTTGGATGAAATTCCTAACATAATTAAAAGCAGGGATAAAATTTCCTAAATTTTGGATAAAATTCCCAGAAACTCAATTATTTGGAATAAAATTCCTAATTTTCACTTAAAGTATTGACATATCATCATGGTGAAGATTTAGAGCTTATACAAAATAATACCATTATAATTAATTGATAAAATCCATATATATAGTCCATGATTTTGAATTAGGATTCCCATAATCTCATTTTCTCCCTTTGAACTTTGAAGACTTCGATTAACTGGAGTGATTTTTAGCGTTGGTTAATGCTTGTCATGTTTAGTGTTCGTTTTTTAGTTTTTGATTATTATATCGATGCCTATTTATTTTTGTGTAATTTAGTTTTAGGGTATTAGATTTATTGTTGTATAATTTTAACTTTAGATGTTTATTTATTATTGTTGTAATAATTATTGCACAATAATTATATAAATTAGATCATTTATCGGTATGTTTTCATTTGTTAGGAATTCGAACTAAAAAAATTGGAGTGATTCAAAACATAGCTCCATTTTTTTTTAATATAGCCCCATATTTTTAAAAAATAAAACAATTATTAAGAGTTACAATTTTATCCTTGAATCATAAATAAAAATAAAAATTAAATTAACATCTCTATAATCGTATAACCACTTTTTAGAAATTAAGAAAAATAAACTCTCAGCTTCCTTCTCTCGCCGAAGCTACAATCACGTCCATGGCTTAGATTGCCTCTCACTTCGCCGAATTTTGCAAGAAAGTCCAACACTGTAATTTATGATGATACTATTATTTGAACATCATTTACTCCAAATTCCAAAAAAGCTGGCATCCTCTAGTTCTTCCAGAGCGAATTGTGGACGACCATAGAAAGACTTAATCTGGAGACGATGAGATCTGATTGAATCTCGCTAATATTTTTTAAAATGTTTGGAGTTTTTGCTGGACTTCTCTGTGCCTTCCTGCCTTGGCTGATAAATGAAGCACCTAATTATGTAAAATTTGAAAACTAGAACCTGAACCCTGCTCATTGTTGTAGAAAAAACCGACGTAGATATGCCGATTGACTTTACTAAGAGAAATATAGTGAGTTAAAATGGAGAATTGTAGAGTTATGATAAGCGTTTTTGAGTGAAGCTGAAAACATTTTGGTTATAGAAAGGGTTACACTTTTTGCCTCTCACTTCGCCCAATTTTGCAAGAAAGTCCAACACTGTAATTCATGATGATACTATTATTTGGACATCATTTACTCCAAATTCCAAAGAGGCTGACATCCTCTAGTTCTCCCCAAGCGAATTGTGATGGCTTCATCACTTTTGGCTATTAATATTGGACGACCATAGAATGACTTAATCTGGAGACGATGAGATCTGATTGAATCTCGCTAATATTTTTTAAAATGTTTGGAGTTTTTGCTAGATTTCTCTGTGCCTTCCTGCTTTGGCTGATAAATGAAACACCTAATTATGTAAAATTTGAAAACTAGAACCTGAACCCTGCTCATTATTGTAGAAAAAATTGACGTAGATATGCCGATTGACTTTACCTAGAGAAATTTAGTGAGTTAAAATGGAGAATTATGGAGTTACGATAAGCGTTTTTTAGTGAAGCTGAAAACATTTTGGTTATAGATAGGGCTACACCTTTTGGATTGAAGGGGGCTACACGATAATGAGGGTTATAATTATAGGGAATTAGTTTTTACTTATTTATTTTTTTATTATTAATGATTTAAAACTGAGGGTAAAACAGTCAAGTAAAATAGCAGTTTTATTTTTTTACTATGGAGACTATGTTGAGAAAATTGGTGGCTGCATTTAGAATTATAAAATAATGTGATTTTGTTTCTTAATTTTATGCTTTAGTTCTACTGCATTATCTTCCGTAAAATATTGCATTATATAATTTGGGAAAACTTTTCAACAATTATTGCTAGTTAGAGAATTTTGTCCCACTTTTTCTTCTTTAAAAAAATATATCCCAAAGTTCCATGTTGCTGTGTTAAATTGTCATCTATCAGCATGGGAGTTAATTTCGAGCGGGTAGAGGTGGCCACGGGCCGGTTTCGGGTCGGAACCACTGGTTTGGCGGTTCCAGAAAGGTGGAACCGGAACCGGCCCTTGTAAAAACGGTTACGGTTCTGGTTCCGAACTGGAACTGGCAGTTCCGGTTCCACACGGTTCCGGTTTGGAACCGGCGGTTCGACGAATATTTTATTTATTTTTTAATTTTTTTCAACGACACGTGGCACTCGCTGATTCGTCGATTTTTAAATTTTCAACCGGTTCGGAACCACCAGTTCGGAACCGTTTTTCTTTTTTCTTATTTAATTTCTTTCCGACGGTTTGACGATTCAGAACCGCTGATTCCAGTTTCGGTTAAAACCTTGAACCTGAACCGGCCCGTCGGAAAATGGTTCTGGTTCCGAAATCGTGAACCGCCGGGCCGGTTCAGGTGCGGTTCCGGCTGTTTCGATTCGCAATGGCCATCTCTACGAGCGGAGTCACACATGAAATGCTGATGTGGCAAATTTGTGAATTTTTTTAAATAATTCTAAAAAAATAAAAATCAAATAATTAAAAAAGAGTTCTATCAATTCAGAACTCGAAGAAAGTCTAATTATCGATTCAGGATCTGAATGATTAATTCTCAAATCAGGACCTGAAAGATTATAAAATTTCTCAATTTAGGACCGAAAGATAAAAAAATTCTCAATCTGGACCTGAGATTGAGGTCCTAGATTGAGAATTGCTTAATTTTTCGGGTCTTGCATTGACAAATCATATTTCGAATTCTGAATCGATAATTAAACTATCTTTTGGTTCTTGAATACATAATTCTCCTTATTTTATTTACTCTATTTAGACCATCTCCAACCGAAAACCCAAACCCAAACTAAAAATGCAGTAAATGTCACGTCAAACACCATTCTTCTCCAACCAAAAACACTAAACTCAAACTCAAAAGAATATTCTCAGCATATTCTTTTTATCACATCTTTTCAAACTTTTCAAATACAACCAATATCTTTAACAAATTTGCAATTTGAACCCTTTATTAATTTTTTTTAAAAAAATTATTGCAAGATAATTAATTATTAAAAATACAAAATATTATTAAATGCGTATTTATTAATTGGATAATTATTTAAAAAATAAATTTATAACTTATTAAAAATTATTTAAATAAACATGATATTAAGATTATATTAAAACATATCGAATGATAAAAATATAAACATATCAATGCTTATTTAAATTTATTAATTTTAAATTTAATTAAAAATATAATAAATTTAAAAGCAAATAAAATATTAAATGGTATAAATGATAAATTTATTTATTCATACATTACTTTTTAGTAAATAATAATAATAATAATAATATAATTAAATAATATATATATATATATATTTATATATTACTAGAACAAATAATTAAAGACTACAAAATTTATAAATGTCAAATTATAGAATTATATAAGTTTGGGGTTTAAGTGCAATTTTTTTTAGAAATAGTGTGATGAACAGTAAAACACCATATTTGGTGTATTTTGGAGAAAGAAAACTGCAAAACGCAAAATGAGTTTGTATTTTAGGTTCGGTTGGAGTTGATTTGGGTTTTGGGGTTCGGTTGGAGACATTGGCAGATCCACGTATGGGCTAGGGGGGGCTCCAGCCCCCCCTGCCGGAATTTTTTTTTATTTTTGTAGTATCGCGATCCGGAATTTTTTCGTTTTTGTAGTATGGCGATCCAGAATTTTTTGGATTAGCCCCCCCTCATAAAGAAGAAAAAATGGATGAAAATAAGAAAAAAAATATGATACGAAGGATTGAAATCCAGTGGAGACAAAAAAAAAAATTTAGCCCCCCTCACGGGGATTTTCTGGATCCGCCACTGGTTGGAGATGCTCTTACTCTCTCCTCCCCTTCCCAGGCCACCCCTTTGCGGTCATCCCTCTTCTCTTCTCATCCCGTCCCCACTCCGCTTGCCCCTCCTCTCTCCTCTTCCTCCCTTTCTTCCCGTCACCCCCTCTCTCTATTGTCCATTTCCCTCCACTTGAATAACACAAATTAATTAAAAGAACAATATTCTTCTCTATCACAAAATTATTTACATTCATTAACCACCACACAATAATTCATGAAGTCAAGGATACAAATAATAATTTTTGACATTAAGAGTAAAGAGGTTGGGCGACGCCGCGACGGTAGATGAAGAGGAAAGGGCAATGCACACGTGAAGAAGAGTGAGGCATAAACTGGGAAAGGAATGAAACATTTTGAAATTTAAAATAAAAAAATAAATAAAATTGTAAGATCATCTTCAATCCATAATATTGTTTTCCACTCCATTCTACATAGTTTCCGTCCAATTTTCAAGTTTTCAATATCCATCTTAAATCAAAAGCTTTATTTTTCTCTTTATAATAAAATATCTATTTTTTTTATTTCTTTTACTATTGATTTACTAAAATTTAAGTCATTATTTAATAAAAATTGAATTGCTCTTATAAAATTAAATTATAATAATTATTTGAGAAATAAAATTACATGTGAGACTTGAGAAAAATAAAAATATTCAAATCTAAACATTACTAATAAAAAAAGTTAAAAGAAACAAAATGACGAGAATAAGTTCTAGGTTGTGTTTGCGTTGCCGACACCATTTCCCACCTCGTGGTTCCCCTACCGTCCCTACTTCCATCGCTGCCATCTTCTTCTCCACCTACGCCGTGTCTTCCCCACCTGTGGCAATCTCTAACTGTAGCAAAATTGGAAAAAATTGTATCCCGTCCTGTCCCTATAAACAGCGTGATGGGAATCATGTCGAGTTACTGTGAGTGGATGGGAAAAGATCCCGTCCCGGGGAGGCGTTAGTGGAGAGCATTGGGAATGCTTGGAAAACCGCGCACAACTGAATTTTCTGTGTGCATTGGAAATGCTCTAAGTTATAAATAATTCATGACATTTACACATAGATATTTAACATGTGAATCAGTATTGAATTAACTCCGTTATTCACAGAGGACATTTTAATATAAGAGAATCACACTTTAGGACATATTTACCAGAAGAAAGAAAAGTGGGACTAAATTTCCTAATTAGAGATATTTAAGGATATTTTGAGGGATTTACCCTATAATATTCAATATGGCATTAACCTAAAATTATAATATAAGGTTATAACAATATTTCAATCATCAACGAAATGTTGTGTTATCTATCAAAAGTAGCTATTTTATCTTGAATAACTTGTTACAATATTCTAAAACATAACAAATAAATGTGTAACATATAATTATATATTACACAAAATCGCATTATTAATCTAATTAGTTGCATTATTATTCTGTGACACATAATAACTGACTAAGAAGATGAGGTAAAATGTAGAGCTAACCCATAAATCAGTGTTCTCAACACTATACAATTGATACTGATATAATTTAGTGCCCGAGTTTAACACAATGGTGTCAAAGATAGTAAAACACAAAGGTTTGACACATGCAAAACAGAGTATTTTAACACACGAGGAAGCTAAAGAGTTTGACACAGCGGAATTAATTGTTCGAAGGTTTATAAATTATAAACCCTCGAGAGCCTAACGGCAAAATAGTTTTCACTTATTCAAAACAAGGTTTTTTACAAGTGAAGAACAAAATACTAAACAAGATAGAAATTTTCCTAAGTTCACTCCTTAGTAAAATTCCTACGAAAAGAAATCAAACACAAGAAACACACGATACAACCCAAATGTTCCTCCACCGTAGGATTCACTCTCCGGAGATGGATTCCACACCTCGATTGCAGACTTCGTGCGCTTGATGAATGATGGAAGAAAGACGATTCAGCCTAGAGCTTGTATGATTATGTGTTTCACCTCTGATCCGCACCTTCTCTAGTCTTCCTCGTCTAGAATATATAGAACTTGGAGCACACGAGCACTTCTTCCACTACTTGGTAATGGATCGTGTCTTCTTCCACGTCTTTACCTGTTCATACACCAAAAATGATCTCCCACTAACTCACGTGGGGGTTAGATAAAGATGTAGAGGTGCTCCCTATTATTTAGGAACTAAAATATCAACCTAGAATAATAATATAAACTATATAATAAATAAGATATAATTAATAGGCATAATATATACGAATCCTAATAAATAGGATTAGTAAAAACGTCATTAAACGGATAAATATAAGTTTCCTAAAAAGTAGGAATTAGTTGCAACAAACAGATTCGGAACTTTGACATTGAAGAGTCAAAGTTGTAAGCATATAAGGTTTGACACTAACCTATTAATGCGAGTAAGTTTGACAACCGTGTGTCAAACTTACATATTCGCATTTTCGTACTTCACAGATACTCATGTCAATTATTTATAGGATTTCTATGGTTGGATCTCCTATATCTTCTAGCTGTTGTACACGTTCTCCGATGTCCGCAACTTTTCAATCTTTTTTCTGCAATGTGTACTTGTAAGAACGACTCTTTCATCAGTTAACTTTGCTGTCAGTTCTTGGATAGGCTCCTCTCTAGATCAGTTGTGAAGTCAAATATGGTGAAGATTTTTCACAATTGACTTTTTGTGAGTTCTGCCATTGATGTGTCTGCTTCTCTAGTGAATTGGTTCAGTTAGTTTTCGGCAGATATCTTTTGGAAGGAGTAATTATTAATCTATTACAACTTAACAACCTATACAAGGTTACAAATATGAAATTACTCTATCTATGTTTGGGTGATCTAACTGACTCTAAATAATTGGTTCGACACACCAAAACTGATGAAGAACTAACATTAATTCCTAAAAAATTCTTCCTTTTTGGTGTTGTCGAAACTAGATCAACAAAGAATATACGGGGTTACATTTGTCAGTTCATACCAGAACTTGACTCCCCCCTAAACCCTTGAACCCTGAATATTGTAAATCTTCCCCTTAAAAAAGTTAAGGTAATAAGAAGATATTGCTCGATTAAACTCATGGGGAGGGTCAAATCATTGTCAAGTAAATGCTGCAAAAAATAAGACAATGAGATTTTTTCATACAGAACAAAAGAATATTCATAAATCTCAAAAGTGATAAGATACAAGATACAACGATATAACACTTATAATAGAAGAAATCATCTCAATTGGCCATTTTTAAATTTGATTGTTCTTCATTCTCGGTTCTATTTCTCTTTAGCATCTAGATGAACCTTTAACGTAGGAAGTCATAGTCTCCCAGATCACTACTATTGGCGATGACTGGTAGTAGTTTTACCGCTAGCCAGCTGAGTTGCATGCCATATGGAATCTCTTCCGAGAACAGATTCATAAAGTTGTCACGAAAGCGGTTGAAAATGTATTGAGCCCAGCTAATGTTGGCTCTGTCATCTAGAGCCATTATCGTCTTCCAGGTGTCAGAACTGAATCTTCTGATGTATTTTGTCTTGCATATCACCATCATGCTAACAATGTCGAGTGTAGTGCAGTAGATAGATTGAAGAGTTTCCACAGATATGTCGAGTTGGAAGCTATCAGATGTCTGGTTTTTCCACTTCATCCAATGCAATTTCTTCATGAGATTGTTTTGATTGTAGATAAGTGAGATGGTTTCTAGTGGATCTCAGATCTAAGTGTTCCACCAATGATTTAAGTGAGATCTTCACGATTTTTCCAATTATTATGAAAGTTATGGTGGATCCATCCGTTGCTTATTTGGTGTTATGACATAGTTCAGCAACCAACTTCGGTCTGAACATTTTTGGTTGTCTTGACAAGAAGTTGTTTATTTGAGATTGGTGTAGCTTGCTATTCAAATCGAGAATAGCTCCTACATTAGAGCTTTGATATTGAGCAGCTAGGTCAGAGAAGTTCAAAATCTTATTTTTGCAAATATTGATAGTTCCTTTTCGCTGGAGAAAGTGACAATGTAATTGCTTGCCATTAATGTGGAAAATATTGCAGCTTATGATTTAAAGAGAGAAGGATATGTGCCAAGGTTTGTGATCTGATGTTCTTTAAATACATCATTGCATATCCTCTAAAACGCTCTCTCGACTCTGCAAATTCTCTGATTTTAATGCGATAAACTCACGCTCTCATCGTTCAAGCTTCCAATGGTTCATCTTCCCATAATCTTTGGAAGATTCTTAGTCATATAAAAAAAATGACCTCTCAAATCCTAGAGCAATAGGATAGGACTGAGGAAATCGGACTGAAAATACGTCCGACAAGTGCTAATAGTTTAAGAGAAGCCAATCAGTTTATAACTGCCAGTTAGATGTAAAATCGTCCCACTCTGAGTGATTTATTTACAACTAACACGTCTCATTTGTCAGTAAGATTGATTAGACTGATCGGTAGATAAATGGAAAGATTGCGATTTATCAGCTAAATCATTATAGGAAAGAGATAGATTGTTCAACCAAGTACAAACAACTAGTTTTATTAATAACACAGATTTGAAAAATTGAGTACACTTTGGGACACTACTCTAAATAAAATCTTCAAACACATGTGAAAAAATATACCAAGAAGAAGACTCCAGGTGCTTGATCTACTTCTCGGCTTGGTTCTTTTGCTTCTTGACTCCGAGCAGCACCAAGTCTGAATACTTGACCTCTCAAGTGATAGTCAGTTATCAGCTTGGATACTTGACCTCTCAAGTGATTGCTTCTTTGGAATGTTTCTAATCATCACATCCTAAGGAGATGAGAACTCTTATTTCCTCCAATAGAGAAGCTTTTGTTGACCCGCTGGTGCAGTTTAGCTTCTCTGTGCCTACCCTTGAACTACAAGGATCTCAGGTCCAATATGAAGCTGCAGGAACTGAGTCTACAATAGGCGATGTGAATTGCCATTTATTTCTCAAACCCCAGATTCGTTTTATGCAATATCAAAATAAATACCATGACAAATAGTAAATGTCCTATTTAATTTAAAACATGGATTCAAGGAATACCTCAATTCCAGTGGTTTGAATAACAACGACAGATGGTTGATTGGTGTTCCTACATATCTGATCTTCTGATATGTTCTCTTGCTCGATCTGGAAATCTGGTGAGGATACGCTACCGGATTGAAACTGCACTGGAAAAACTCGATTTCTCATTTTCTTCCTACACAACAGTCGACCTTCTCTGCCTCTCTCTAAGATTTCAGTATTGTGAAACTTCAAACTTATGTGGGAATAAGAGGCTGATCTATTTATAGATCCAGATAAAAGGCTTTTAGGGTTTAATAAACCCCAATTGGCTCAGATCATTTATTGGGCCAGACCAGAGATCAAATGCTAATAATAAAGTGGGTCTCCTATTAATTAATTTCATGATCAACCCATAACATAATTAATTAATAAACATTACTTCATGCCACTAGAGAGTTAATGTTGACCTACCCCTTTATTACCACGTTATTAGGAACGAGTTGCATTGACTTGGTTAATCCTCATATTTAAGGTTCCAGATATCCATTAATTAATTCAGATCGTTTATGCTTGAGTCAATGATTCAACCTGCAGGATTTAGCATAACAAACCTCGTGAGCTTCCCAAGAAATGTCATCATCCTGAAACGAATATGGTTATCTAAATCCAGCCTGAGGAAACCCCTCACAAACTACCATCACCCAAGATGCAGATATATGAGTACATGTAAGAAGACTCTCCACCATAACAAGTCAAAGTGACAGTAAACCCATGTGTGCCCCTCAGCCTTCAATAGACTTTAGGCAATGTTACCAAGATCTTTACTTATTCACATGTCAAGTAGAATAGTTCATCTCGCTGTTGATCATATCAATACATTGAGATGTATTGGTCACACAAAGCAGCCAAGATAAACAACTTATAGGACATGTGTGTCGCAGCCTAAACCAATAGCAAAACCAAAAACTGTCTCAACTGTGATAACTGTTTATATCTCACTAGGTTGAATGATCTATACGATCTTCTGTGATCTCTTACACACCGTCCCTATCGACGAGATAACTGGATGTATTTGTTCGCATCATATGATTGTTAATTTAGACAAGAGTTGTTTATTGCAGGTCATTAATGATTATCAGTATATCAAACATAATGTTTCCCAATATACCAATCATAATGCTTTTATGTATACAATTCTAATAATCTCCAACTTCTACTCAAAGCATTATACCACATTACTTTCCAGAGTATAACTGATAAGCTCGTATTTTGCCTCACTTATCTCTTTGTTTTCTTTATTGTTTTATGCATTTACATTACTTTTTAGTGAATAATCGAGCATAGACTGTTTATAGGGGATATTATGCTTATTGTGCTCAGTTTTGTTGATATTTGAGGCTAAAAGTGAGCGAAAGGTGAAAAGAGCCGAGTTACACAGAGTTGCTGCTTTGATTGACACACGGGAAGTCGACCAAGTTGGAAGACGTGCCAAAATCCTGAAGCATGACCTCTGTGTCGATCGACGTGGTGCATGTCAATCAACACAGAGGTTGAATGTCGGTCGAAGGAAGGCAAGAAGAAAAAGGCTCAACACACATGCGTGTGTGTCGATCGACACCGTCGGTGTCGATTGACACAAAAGCTGGAGAAAGGGATCAACATGCAGCCATTGCCTGAATGTTGACCTGCATGTGTGTCGATCGACACAGAAGCTCGGAAAGGAAATTCTGGCCAGTTTTGGTGACTTGTGATATTTTAGCTCATTGCCTTTTGAAGATCAAATTCCTCCCTTATAAACAGGACATTAATAGCTCGAAAATAGCTCTTCTTGATGTTTTTAATTTCTAGTTATTTACTTTAATTGTCAGCACTTTAATTTCTAGTACTCTTTATTTTCATTGTTGCATTTAGATTCAAGTACTTCAAGGTTCCTATTTCTTTAATGAATCAAGTAAGTTCCTTTATGTTCTTGCAATCTTTATTTTCAATATGTTAGGCTAGAAACCCTAACAGGTTTTAGGGTTTTCACCATACTCTTTAGCATGTTTTAATTCGATTAATTCCAAACCCTACTTAACTTGGTTCAAATTATATGGTTTTCATTCCAAAATCTATTTCCAATTGAAGGACCGAGAGATGAAAATTAAATTAGGTTTATAATTATAAATTTGAGACGGAGAGGAGATTATTAATAACATGAAAATATAATTTGATACAATTGGTTTCTGTCTCAGAACGAAGGATCATTTGTAGGGTTTTTTAATCTGTATCTTTATTGAGATTGACTAGTTTGTGTTCTTGAGACCGAGAGGTAAAATTCACTTTCTAGTAATCTAGGTTTTAATTGCCTAACCAAGGAATTGATCCCAAAATATCATATTTCCCACCTAAGTAATTATTTTGGGTTTGGATTGATTGTATATGCATGTTGAATTGAATTGGTTGTTTTCTCTAGAATCTGTGCTTTTTATTATTGAATTTTATTCCAAAGCTCTTTTCTATTTGGAAAACAAAAACCTCTTCTAAAAACTTGGTTTACTCGAACAAAGAATAGAAAAACTATATCCAGTACATGAGATAATTTTGTTGCACTGTCTCTGTGGGTTTGACCACCTTTGGGTGTAATTATAAATTCATTTGTCTGCTATTTTACTGCTTGTCAATAACATGTGTCTATTCTAATCTAGCTATTACATTTGGTCACCAGGTGGTCGGCATCTACCTTAGCCCTAGGCTACGAGCCTGACCCTCGTATGCCTTCTAAGGTAAGTCCTTTATAAATGGATATGCTAGATTATCCTTAATCTTTATCTTATCTATTCGCACATCGCCCTTTGCTACGATTTCTCGTATGATGTGATATTTTCTCTTTATGTGCTTTAACGCATTGTGAGTTCTTGGTTCCTTAGAGTTTGCTACTGCACCAACATTATCACAATATACCATCATAATCTTGGTCAACTCAGAACAATATCTAACTCCTGGAGGTAGTTTCGAAGCCATACCACTTTTTTAGAAGCCTCTGAAGCTACCACATACTCATCTTCCATGGTGGAGTCTACGATACACTTGTTTTTCGCACTCCTCCATGACACAACTCCACCTCCCAAGGTGAACACATAGCCTGAGGTAGACCTCTTCTCATCTTGCTTTGCTTGCAAATCTGAATCCGTACAACCCACATGGCACAAATTCTCACTCTGATAAAAGAGATAATAGTCTCGAGTTCTTTTCAGATACTTGAGAATATGTTTGACAACAGTCCAGTGTCTTAGTGCGCCTGTCCAGGGTTAGACTGATATCTGGCAACCATGCCCACGACATAACAAATACCAAGCCTCGTACATAGAGCATTGCATAAATGAGACTTCCCACTACCGAAGCATATGGTACTTTAGCCATCTCATCTTTCGCCTATTCTGTTGCAGGGCATTGTGCCTTAGACTGAAAGGTAGCGATCATTTCTTGGCATTTTGCATGCTAAAACGAGCAATTACAGTATCAATGTAAGCGACCTAAGACAATCTTAACATCCTTTTCTTGCGATCTCGCAAGACTCTAATCCCAAGGGTGTATATAGCGTCTCTTAGGTCCTTAATTTGAAAATATTCGGATAACCATCTCTTTATGTCTAACAACACCTCCACATCATTGTCGAATAGGAGAATGTCATCTACATAAAGTACAAGGAATACCATGCTTCCACTTACGCATAATTGGCACACACAACTTTTGGTTTCGCACTGTGAAAATATACAGGATTTAATCACATAATCGAAACTTTTGTTCCTTGACCATGAAGCTTGTTTAAGTCTATACAAGGACTTCTTTAACTTCCAGACAAGATGCTCTTCACCATCCTTCACATAACCCTCTGGCTGCTGTATATAGATGTCACGACCTTCCTCAAGGTACCTATTTAAAAATGCAGTTTTGACATCCATCTGCCAGATCTCTAGGTCCATATGTGCTACTATGGATAGAAGAATTCAAATGAATTTGAGCATTGCTACCAGTGAGAAGGATTCATCATAGTCAATACCCTCCTTTTTTACTATAACCCTTAGCCACCAACCGAGCTTTAAAAGTCTTTGTCTCTCCTTTTAAACCTTTCTTCCGTTTGTATACCCATTTGCAACCTATGGCCCGAGAGCCATCTGGTAGCGCAGACTTCTGGTATACATCCATAGCGGTAATTGATTGATTCAATTTCTGAATCCATGGCTTTATGCCATTTTCCACATCTTTGTCATTTATTGCTTCGTCGTATGTTCATGGGTCGGTATCATCTAGTCTGTCCTCTGGGATGAAGTCCAAAGACTCTCCTGCCATGAATATATACTGCTCGGGTTGGTGAGGTACCCTCCCACTACGATGGAGCACTGGTACTGCATCACTAGTTGGTGCAGTTACTTGTGGCTCAAGGCCTTGCACTGGCGTTCTGTCTTGGCGCTCCAACTCGAAGTCGGATTCGTTGTTGAACACTTTTTTATCTAGTCCAGAATCAGATGAGGATTCTGCTTGGACTACTGATAATGGAAGTTGATCTTTCCATTTAGGCAACGACAGTAGTTCCGAGGTGGCCTCCCGCAGTTTGGTACCTCCATACGAAACAATGGTACCAAAGGTGGACGTGCAAACACCCCCTCCGCAGCTGGCAGAACCAATGGTAAGTCAACATCCCCTTGCACTGCTGACTTTGCTAATTCCTCAGGGTTGGTTGCCCAATCGCGCTCACCATTGAGATTTTCAAGCTCTGGATCAACCCAGATATCAACCACGTTGTTGGCACTTTCCTGCCCAACAAGGTCTTCATTCTCCATCTCAGCAATAATGTTAACCTGTTGTGCACCACTTCCTTATGTCGCTGGTTTAAGCTCCAATTCCAGTTGTACTAGGGTGGTCACCCGCTCATGATGTTCTGCCAACTCCTCTTCTTGGAGCATTCTAGCAAGCTCTTCATCCATCATGATTTGCTGATGGGGTTTTAGCTTCTTCTTTTTCAAAGGCTCATGTTCCTCCACTATTTTCTTTCCTCTAGCCTTGGCCTCAGTTGTGGCTCGTTGAACAACTTCCTTGACTTTGGCCTCAGCCTCCTTGGCTCTGGCTTTAGCTACAACTCGTTTGGCTTCCTTGGCATCTCTGACCTTCTTTCTGGCTTGTACTTTCTCTTTGGTGACCACCACCAATTTTCTTTTGGTTTGATGCACCAATGGCTCCTCCGAATAGCTGTAGATGAAGATTGCACTTGGACAAAGATGACGTGGCCTCCAAAGGCATCTCCTTTGCCACTGACCGATCTAGAAACTGGTGGTGCCACATTTTTGGATACCAGCTTATGCTTCTTTTGTGTTGGCTCCCTTCGGTGATGGTATTGGGAATGATGTTTGGGGGTTCTCTTCTTCTTTCCCAGAATTGGCTGACAAACAGTCTCGGCTAATTTCGCAATGGGGATAAGATCCTTCATCATCTCAAAGAGCTTCTTCGTCACCATATCCCGCTTTTTTTCCTCTATCACCGCCTTCAGCTCCTTCGTGAGCAGCAGTGCTGGTTAGGCAACCATCTCACCTTGGTCCGGAATGTCCTCATCACTGACCCATTCATTGGGATCCACATTCTGTTTTGCAATTAGATGGGTAGGGGTCCTCACCCTCCCCTCATCCTGCTTGCTCCAGTTTAAGGGGATGAAATCTCTTGCCAACAGTTTCTCTCCCTTGGCCTGCTTCTTCTCATCGATCTGAAGCTCCGATAGGTAACTCAGCTAAAACTTACATATGAGGAAAATGTTCTCTTTTCCTTCATTGTGGAGTTCTTCCTGGCGTGGAAGTAACATGTAATGTTATTTTTTATGAGGCTTATAGAGTACTTAACAAGACAACCTGGCGTGTGGAAGTAACATGTCATATTATTTTTATGAGGCTACTTTAGTGCGCAAGACCATGAAAGAGCTGGCGCTAGACATTCATGAGGTCGATTATGCCAATGGGCAGTTGAGTAATGATATTCTTCATCCTAAAACAACTGTTAAGACTAGATCTATGTGTGATTCGTCTTGCCAACCAACTACATCAATTGGACCACAAACAACCTAGAGGGCCGGTGATGCAATTGATCTTGCTAATGCATTGGATTCCATTTTCCTAAATGAGAGCATGAATAAAAGGGGAAATCTAACCTTGAAGAATTGAGCTTAAAGACGAAGTCGTCGAAAAAATTCCGCCATAGAATGAGGAGATGAATGTAGATGAAGACCTAGCAGGCGAACTAAGAGCTAATGAGTCAGAAGATGGAGCTAATGGTGTTCAAGCTGGTGAGGAACCAGTAGCTGAAGTACCAGCTGGCAAGGAACAAGCAGTTGTGGAGCCATTAGCAGAAAGACTAGTGGGAGAAGAAATACCAACACTAGAAGCAGCCATACCAGTTTCCAGGAAGGAGATTGTTCTCGAGGATTTCTATCTCAAGGATATGCCGCTCAGCGTAGTAGAGAGCACACATTCGTTTATCTAACCAGTAGAGGTCGAAGAATTGCAAAGACCAAAGTGGTTGAGACATCACCCAAAGTTAGACATTTTGGATAATGCTATGAACCCCGTTCGTACAAGAGCTAGGAGTGTCTCAATCTCATGCTTTATCTCCCAATCAGAGCCGACGAAGATTGGAGAAGCCTTGCAATCACCGGATTAAATCGACGAGATGCAAGAGGAAATGGAAGAATTCATTTGCAATAATGTTTGGTACCTGGTGGACAGACTAGCACACCAATCGGTGATCGATACCAAATTGGTCTTCAAGAACAAGCAGGATGAAGTAGGCATATATCGTAAGGAACAAAGTTTGACTTGTTGCCAAGGGATACACGCTATGTGAAGGCATTGATTTTGATGAATATTTGCACCAGTTGCAAGATTGGAAGCAATTAGGCTTTTCCTCGGCTTATGTTGCGTATCACAACTTCACAGTGTTCCAGATGGACATGAAGAGTGCTTTCTTGAATGGCAAGCTGAAGGAGAAAGTTTTTGAGGAGCAACCTCCATGCTTTGAGGAAATCAACTAGGTTTACAAGTTTCGGAAGGTTCTTTATGGCCTTAAGCAAGCACCACGAACTTAGTATGAGACCTTATCTCAGTTTCTACTGAAGAATGGCTTCAGGATAGGGAAGATCAACGAGACTCTCTTCCTAATCAAAGACATATAAGACATTTTGTTGGTTCAGATCTATGTGGATAAAATCATCTTCAGATTGAAGAATCTCGCTCTATGTGCGAAATTTACCCAATTGATGCAAAGCCATTTCCAGATGAGCATGATGGATAAGATGTCATACTTCTTAGGACTTCAAGTTTAGCAAACCCCTGAAGATATATTTATCAACCAGAAGAAATATACAAAGGATTTTATCAGCAAGTTCTGTCCAGAGAAGACTAAATTGCTGAGGATTCCAATAAGCCCCACAGCGCAACTAACTCTAGATGAAGAGGGGGGAACCAGTGATCCAACTAGGTTTAGAGGAATCATAGGATCCTTGCTCTATTTGGCAGCCAACAGGCCATACATTTTTTTATGATGATGGAGTGTGCGCTAAATTCCAAGCCAATCCAAAGAAATCACACATGGATGCTGCCAAAAGGATCGTTAGATACCTCAAGTGTACTCAGTCCCTATGATGGAGATTCAGTTAGCAAGATATATCAAGATATTTCAAGAAGATTTGTTGAAGATATTATAGAAGATTTGATACATCTTGATAAGATTTGATTTAGTTTTAATTTGATTTGATTTCTAGATTTGTTAGGATTTAGATTCGTTTTATTACAAAGATATCAAGATATATTTGTTGTATATCTTGATAGATTTGATTTGGTTTTTAGATTTTATTTTCTCCCTATAAATAGGGCTTCATTTTTTCATTGTAATTCAGTTTTCAGTTTTTCAATCTCCAGTAAATAAAAATTGTGAAGTTTTTCTCCAATTATCTAAAAGCTCTTGAATTTCTGTGGAGTACCTTGAAATTCAAATTTTAATTTATCAATCGGACTTACACATCCGATTGTGGCGTCTTCACTATATCCATCGTTGTTGAGGCGAGTTGTTTTTTGGGTCGTAGGGGTTCGATTTCATCCTTGCCTGCTGTTCTCTAAGGGTCGACTTCAAAGGTGTTGGATTTCCCCCATCGTATCAAGTTGTCAGTTTGCTTCCGCATCACGTCCGAGTCATTTCAGTCAAGTTCCTGGGTTGCGATCTAAACCTTCCCGGCGAGAATCATATCATTTTAGTATCAGAGCCATGTTGTTTCTTTCTTTTCCTTATCATTTTGGTATCCAGAGCCCAGTTGTGTCTATCTTTTCCTTATAAAAAACAAGTCATGTCCTCCTTTTTCTTTTTATTCAGTTTAATTTCGTTTCGTGTTTTGAGTTTTGTGCCAAAAAAATATTCGAGTCTTATCCATCGTGTTCTTTGTCGTCGTGTTTGCATATTGAGTCTTGTTTTCATTCGTGTCTTTCTTTTCTTTTCCTTTTTCATTTTGGTTCAATTCTGTGACTTGTCCGTTCGTGTCCTGTCCACTTTAGTTTTTTTCGTGTCAGTTTTTGTTCTTTTTCTTTTTATTTTCGTTTTTTTATTATTATCTATTTTATTTTCATTTTTTAAGTATTATAATTATTATTTTTGTTTTTTTAATCTTATTATATATATATATATATATATATATATATATATATCATCAATAACTATCCTTAATTAGTCATTCTCATCCATCTATATTCATTTATATCCATATCTATTTTATTCATATCTAGATATCCATATATATCTTATTCATATATAGCCATATCTATTTTATCCATATATATCTCATTCATATTTATCCTTATATATATTCATATCTATCTCATCCATAATTATTCATATCATATTCATCCTTATTTATCCATATATTTATCATTATGTATCTCATATATATCTCATCCATATTTATCCTTATTAATCAATATCTAGCATATCATATTTTCCTTCTATTCTTATTTCTAGAGTCTCTCTGATTGTTCTGGTAGTTTCTGTATGACCAAAAAAAAAAGAAGTAAAAAACTGATTTGTGAGATAAAGTGGTAAAAGGCAAGAGTTTGAGAGAATATAAAACCGTAAATTGAGTGATACACGAGCGTTGAGTGATTACCATTCTTGAGTGATACACGAGAGCTCGTGAGGTGGCGAGGTCTTTTATTTTTTCTAACTTCTCTTGCAGGTATGTACAAATGTAATCAGTCGGAGTTTCAAAGGGGCACAGGAGGCGACAGAGATGAGAAGTTCATTAGCCTAACCAAATATATGATGAAGGTTCTGAAAGCTAACTTAAGAAAGAAGGTGCAGTCCGTGATGGAGATGATGCATCAACGACTTGATGCATTGGAAGATAATTTGAGCAGCAAAAAGATGAGATATAGACAATCAAGGTGGGAAACTCAACCAGATAGTTCCTCCCAATTTGATAAACTTCTGTCAATGGTGGAACAAGCGATGGAGCAAATGTTGGTGGCAACCAAGTCTCAGTTGATGCCTGTTTTAGTTCAAAAAATCGAGGAAGATAATATAACAGTTCAGATACCATTGAAGGTTCTTGGTGAAGCAGTGGTGGCAACCCAATTTGAGTCGGTGCAGCCAATTCAAGAGACCGAAGGAGAGGATGTGAGAGTTGTGACACCCTTGGAGAGTCAGGAATTGGGGTTGTAGCTACATTCACTATCAATAAAAGTCCAGTTATGGGTATGCAAAACCAAAGTCAATAGACCAAAGAAGAAGACATAGTAGTTCATACTCCATTGGAGGAAATTAAAGAAGAGATCTCAATGCCATTTGAGTACACTGTTGTTGCTAGAAAAACTTTGAGTGTACATAATCAAGTGAATATACAGCAGGGTTCAGTAGAGGAGAAGGTTGAGGTAGAAATAGTTCACAAGTTTGTTTCTACAAGAATTATTATTTTGAAAAGGAGGATGCATGAAGAAAAGAAATTGTCGGAGTTTGAACATGATGATGTACCAAACAAGCCAACCAAAGGCAATGTAAGATGGTCAATTGAATCCGGTGCAGACTTGGATTTGAGGACAAATGAAGAGGAGGGGAATGATGGAGATTCAGTTAGCAAGATATATCAAGATATTTCGAGAAGATTTGTTGAAGATATTATAGTAGATTTGATATATCTTGATAAGATTTGATTTAGTTTTAATTTGATTTGATTTGATTTCTAGATTTGTTAGGATTTAGATTCGTTTTATTACAAATATATCAAGATATATTTGTTGTATATCTTGATAAATTTGATTTGGTTTTTAGATTTATTTTCCTAGATAGATTAGGTTTGGAGATTTGATTTTCTCCCTATAAATAGGGCTTCATTTTTTCATTGTAATTCTATTTTAAGTTTTTTAATCTCCACTAAATAAAAATTGCGAGGTTTTTCTACAATTATCTGAAAGCTCTTAAGTTTCTGTGGAGTACCTTGAAATTCAATATTTGACTTATCAACCGGACTAACACATCCGATTGTGGCATCTTCACTATATCCATCGTTGTTGAGGCGAGTTGCTTTTTTGGGTTGTAGGGGTTCGTTTTCGTCCTTGCCTACGATTCTCTAAGGGTCGACTTCAAAGGTGTTGGATTTTCCCCATCGTATCAAGTTGTCTTCCACATCGCGTCCTAGTCGTTTCGGTTGAGTTCCTGGGCTGTGATCTAAACCTTCCCGGCGAGGATCGTCTCACCTTAGGAATTTGGTATCCCAAGTATGACGAGCTCAATCTCAATGGATACTTAGGTTCAAACTTCGAAGTATGCAGAATTGACCGAAAAGTACTAGTGGCACATGTCAGTTTTTGGGCGACAAGCTTGTGAGTCGGTTCAACAAAAATCAACACACTATTGCAACCTCCACCACAGAGGCTGATACGTGTCTGCTGCCAGTTGTTGTGCTCAGATTTTGTGGATCAAGCAGAAGCTGATGAATTATGATGTCAGCATCGAGTGTGTCCCAATCTATTGAGAAAATAATAGTGTGATGTGTATTACAAAGAATCTTGTTCATTATTCCAAAATGAAGCACATTGACATCTAACATCATTTCATCCGGGACACATAGAGAAGAAGGATATCTCGATCGAATACATTAGGATAGATGACCAGCTTGCAGATTTCTTCACCAAGCCTCTCCAGGAAGCAAGACTCGTGGAGTTGTGCATCAAACTTGATATGTTAGAGTTTGATGAGATCCAGAAATAAGAAGATTGAGTCCAAGCTCTCAATTTCATGTTTAACCTTGAATGGAAGCAAAATATATCCAAGCTGTCAAATGTGGTTTTTTATTTTTATTTCTTAGAGGTAGCGGAATAACACTGGATCTCAGCTCCTAGTGTTCATTGCTAGTGTTTCCGAGCTGGTGAGATTTGATACAATCAGTTCGCGGATATTTCATATTTTACCTGGGGTCAAACTAGTAAATTCCCCAACCAGCAACGTGCTGATAACCAACTAGCAAGCGCGGAAGTCCAGGGCAGGAGTTACGAATATCTTCAACTACACGCCACATTTGATGTGATGCTGCCAAAAGGATAAGTAGGAATGCGGCACGACTTTGCACACATCACGACGTTATGAAGAGTAACAAATGACGAAGATATCAAATCATCTGTTATAAATCCCCACGTTATATGGACCGTGCATTATCGCACAGGGATTTTTTATATAAGGTGTCTTTGATTCATCATTCACTTTGCACCTTGAAAATTCTCCTAGACATTCTTTTTCCCGAATATCTGTTTTCTCTCTTATGTTTCAACAATTGTTGAGCATGAGGAGAAGTGTCCGGAGGAGATCATTGAGCCACCCACCACCTATATGCTAGAAGATAATGAAGACAACATATGTCGTGCAGAACCTGTCTTCTCCGAAGATGGAGTGAACAAGAAATTGTTCTTCGTTATCCGACTTTAAGGAAGACAAGTCCAAAATCATGACAAGTGTTCCTACTTGTCTTGATAGGAGAGGCAAGTCGACCGGATGACTGGTCGATATGATCGAAAGAGGAGGCTATGTCGTTAGTTCTCTTGAATTTTTGACAATGCACAAACTTCTCTATGTGCCTCTCGGGTAACCCTTCAACATAACTCTACCACCTCATTTTCCGACCCAACAAATGAAGCCAGAGGAAGGAGAAGAGGTGAAGGAACAGAGAAGAAGTACTGAAGAGAGATGACAAAGGTGATGGGTTTTGTATACTGAAAGCATTTATTATAATGGGTATACAACGGTTTATTTCTCCTATCTGTTAAACAAACTACATGTGTGAACAATGGTATCCTCTTGTCTCACCGATAGGGATGATCATACGGCGTGTTGTAGATCGCAGAAGACAGTATGATCACTTGACCTAGTGAGACATAACCTAATCACAGCCGAGACAGCGTATGAGGATACATCTGTCCGGATGACTGTGACATTGTCGGAATAAGTAGTCTGTCTTGGTTACTTGACATGCTGGTACGCAGGGGTGGCGTATTGATGGACTGTAATGAGATGTATTCGACTGTCTGACATCAGCGGATACAAGATCTCGATATTGATTGAGTCAAAACCCTAACGAAGGTTCAGGGGTTTGCACGGGTTGACTGTTGCTTTGACTTTCCATGGTGGAGAGCCTAAGTAACGTGCTCGTATATCCGCATCTTGGGTAACAGCAGTTCGTGTAGTACCGCCTGAGACTGGGTTTAGGTAACCATATCCGAGTAATAGGATGGGGACATTCCCTGAGGAGCTCAATAACATTCATCGTGTCAAAGTCCTGCAGGGTGATTAAGTTCAGGCACGAGTGATAAGGTTTGAGTGGTACTACTCTGGAATAATAAGATATTAATTAATTGTAGTTATAGCTTGTCAGAGGCTCCGATTAATTAATGAATGTCCGGTAACCTTAAATATAGGGATTCTCAATTAATGCAGCCCGTTCTCATAACGTGGTAATAAAGGGGTAGGTCAGTATTAATTCTGTGGTGAAAAAGAATTAATATTAATTAATTAATTGTGTCCTGGGTTGTGGACATGAGAATTAATTAATTTATAGGCCCACTTATTATTTGCATTAGGTCCCAGGTCTGGCCCAAGTAATATATGCTGAATGGAGCCCAGTAGCCCATTAGGGATAAAACCCTAGGTCTATAAATAGACCCTTCTCTCTCTGAAACCCTAGCCACTTTTGATCATAATTCAAATCAGTCAAAACCCTAGGGAGAGAGAGAGCTGGGCGGCGCCAACTGTAGAGGGAGGAGAAGGATTTCTCGCCTCTGGCCTACATCACAGATCTGTGGAATCCTCACCAGTAGCATATCTGAACAGCATTGGGACACAGCCCTGAAGATCTAATGTGGAGAACAGATTTCTTCATTTCTCTTCTTGCTTTCGATTTTTCTAGAAATTAGATTTCTAATTTTTGTTTTTGCAGATTAAATCGAATCGCGTGGTTAAATTGGAATTGGATATTCTATCGCAAAAGATCGGATCAGACTCTACGGAATAACGGTAAATTCCTTAATCCACAATTCTAAGAATTAAATTCATAGGAGCATGCTAGGTTTTATTGTGAATTTTCATTGTGCACAATATCCATAAATCGGTCCGGTTCAATTGAATTTTGTGATTCGGTTCACTGGAAATCCCTACAATTGGTATCAGAGCCAGGTTCTTGATTTATGGCTCTATTGTGTGCAATTAAATTCAATATGCATGTATGAATTTATTTTGTATTGTGGATGTTTTTGTTCCTCGTGGCAACCCGTGTAATTCAGCCCACAGTGGTTTATCCGTGTAGGGCTGAATTAATTTTGTAAAATCACGAGAAAATCCGTGATTAGTATAGATTTGTTAAAAAATTGTAATAGAATAGATTGTTCTGTAATTTTATTTCAAATCTATAATTGGACGGGTCGAGGACGAAAAACGAAGACGGACACGGCGGCGGCGGGCGCGAGCAGCGCGTGCGGGCGGAGCAGCCACGAGCGCGCGGTCGGCGGCAGGGCAGCGACGGCGGCGGTGGCTATCGTCGGCGACTGTTGTCCCTGTGGCGGTGGCTCGTGTTTTGGTGGTTTGTGCAATCCTGGTTAGGGCAAATCATCAGATCACAAAGGCCTAAATCCAAAAGATTTGGTGGATAATGATTTGGAGGCCCTAGAAGATTTGAAAAGATTTGAATTTATCCAAATAGATTCAAAATTCAAATTGTAATAGATAGGATTTATTTTTCCTATTTTGTGGGGCCACGAGAAATTTTTGTTTGCCTTAATTATTCTCGTATGATATGTGATTTATTATGTGCGCAATTAAGCATGTGTAGATAATAGGAAAATCATGATTTATCACTTTTATTATTTACAGCTTTCCAAGCATGCTTATGTGATTAATTTCTTTTGTTGCATTATATTTTAGGAATTTTTGGGCTTGTTTTATTACATGCAAAAATTTGGAAATTATAATGACAAAGAAATTATATGTGCGCATATAAGAAACATTTTAAAAGAAAAATACTAAGCTGATTTTTTTAATTAAAATCAATAGACCTCCACAAAGACGTCCTAGGCTGTAAGTGTATCTCTCGTTCTAGTAAACGTCTAAGAGTGTAGCTTGCGAGTTCTTAGAGGTGCATGGGTACGGTTGTTGGGATTTCTAGACAAACAATTTAAATCATGTGCATAGTGGGAGGGTTTTGCGTAAACGTCTACGAGTGTAGCTTGCGTAGATCTCTTTCAAAAATATTCTAGGATTGATTTAAATTATAGATAACAAAAGCTTTAAGGGCTGTGCGGTATGGTTACGTGCCATGCTAAACTGTCTCTTTTGGCTGGAGTTAAATTTGTGGTTAATGGCTTAGAAGCATCTTAGAATATAATGCAAGAATTGCATCCCTGTTCTTGAGAGATGGTTTGGTCTAAAGTTTTCACTAATTATTAATTTCTAGTGTCAAAAGCTTCCTGACATGGTAGTGAAATTAAATGGATTGGGGCTTAAAACCCGCAATTCTGGTTGAGGGTGACATCGTAAACGTCTACGAGTGTAGCTTGCGGTGGGAACTCTTGGGCAATTAGTAGAAAACATTTGTATTTGATATATTAAAAGGTTTTCAATGCATTTGTTTTCAAAGTTCTACATGTATGTTATTATTTAAGATTCTTTATTGTTTTAGATATGTCTATTTCTACTGTCAATCATTACTTGTCCAAACTTCCCTGAATGGCGTTTTTGCATCAAACACGTCCTTTATCTGAAAAATCAAACATACGTTCTTTTCATGGATCCACTGTTGCGTACTCGTGATAAGGTCTGTAAACTTGAGCTTGAATTTTATGAAAGATGGGAGGACGCTGATGAGTTTGCCTTTTGGCTCATCGTGGGTTCCTAATCTAGAAAATTAAAGCACAAGTATGAGCACCTTGAAAGGGCTGGAAAGATCTGGAAGGAACTCTCGACAGCCTATGACAATGTGGAGCAAACTATTAACTATAAACTTGTGCATGATCTTGTGTGCAAGAAGATGGTTGAAGATAGTTCGGTGACAGCGCACATGATGTCTATGATTGATCTCATGAGACAGTTCATTGTGCGGGGTGGTAATATCAGTGCGCAAGGCGAGATTGATATCATCCTGAACTCTCTTCCGGACTCCTTTTATGACTTTAAGGTAGTTGCTGCTGCAAGGGGAGAGTATGCTCTGCATGAGCTACTTGAAGACCTTGTGGTGGAGCAATCTTTCATGCGAGCACGTATGCCCATTCTGACTGCTTCTAGTACTGGTTCGACGACCTCTAAGGTTGGAGATGACGGTGCTGAAAGCAAGCTCAGGAAAGCAGTCAGTGAAAGCAAGTCAAGGAAGGTGAAGAGGGTTAAGGTCACTCCAAAGAAGAAGAGGTGTGCTGGTTGCGGAAAGGTGGATTGTCCGAATGCTAAAGGACAAGGTACGTCATTTGCATTTGTAACGGAAACATGTTTAGCATTGGTTTCTACTCATTCGTGGGTAGTGGATACTGGAGCTACTGATCATGTTTGTTACATTTTGCAGGGGTTCACACCGAGGAGGGTGCTGAAGAATGACGAGGTTACCATCTCAATGGGGAATGCAACACAAGTGAGTGCAGCTGCCATTGGAGATTTCACCTTGTACTTTGATGATTCTGTTTTAACTTTGAGAGATGTTTTGTACGTGCCGGATTTTCGGCGAAACCTTATTTCAGTTTCCAAACTTTATGTTGATGGATATTAAGTTATTTTTTATAGTAGTGTTTCTATCATTGGTAATAACGGTGTTATCTGTCGTGGGATGCTGAATAATTCTCTCTATGTTATTAATTGCAATCATAAATCTTCCGCAAGTATTGCATGTAATTCATTCGTAATTGACAATCCTAGAGAGAGAAAACTTACTTCTTCTGATGAGGATCTTACATATCTCTGGCACTTGAGACTGGGTCACATCTGCTTGAAGCGGATTCAGAGACTTGTAGATGACGGTACATTGGACTTAGCCGGGCAGTACCTTATCAAGTCTGCGAATCCTGCATCGAGGGCAAGATGTCAACTAGGCCATTCAAGGCTAGCCAGTCTCGAGCAGAGGAAGTGTTGGAATTGATCCATTCTGACTTATGTGGACCGATGTCCACGCAGGCTCGTGGAGGGTACGAGTACTTTGTCACTTTCATTGACGATTAATCAAGGTACGAATATGTTTACCTGCTTCGCTACAAGTCTGAATGCTTTGAGAAATTCAAAGAATTTAAGGCTGAGGTAGAAAAGAAGGTCGGGAAAACTATCAAGTCACTGCAATTTGACCGCGGTGGCGAATACCTCGGTAACGAGTTCCTGCAGTATTTGTCAGAAAACAGAATTACATCCCAGTGGACTGCACCGGGTACTCCCCAGCAAAACGGTGTAGCTGAAAGAAGAAATTGGACTCTTCTAGAGATGGTAAGATCAATGATAAGTTATGCAAACTTACCAATTTCGTTTCGGGGCTACGCATTGGAAACAATAGCTTACGTGCTTAATGTGGTGCATTCTAAATCAGTTCCTAAGACACCTTCTGAGCTCTTCCTTGGTCGCAAACCTAGTTCGTGCAAGTTTAGAGTATGGGGCTATCCGGCACACGTACTGTCGAAGGAACCTGATAAATTAGAAAGCAGGTCTGTGAGTATTGATTGCATGACTGGTGTATATGTATGGAAGGAAGCTT
>JAPKLW010000056.1:983155-1024618 GCA_026898455.1 Plectranthus barbatus | reverse complement strand
TTATTTTGTTTTGAGTTTCTGTGGGATCTTGCTACTCCTCGTAACAAGGTCAAAGGTAATGTTGTTCATAGGGTATCCCAGACAAACGAAAGGTGGTTACTTTTACTGTCCTGAGAGTCAGAGAGTCGTTGTTAGCACCAACGCTAGATTCTTGGAGGACGAGTATGTGAGTAATCACAAGTCAAGGAGTGATATCGTTCTTCAAGAATTTGAAAACGAGAATGCGATTCCAAGAGAAGGGGAATGTGTAGATGTGGGTGCACCTATGAGAGGTTCAGCACCACAGACACGTTCTTCAGTGCAAGGTGCAGAACCACAAGTTACTGCACCTAGTACTGACACGGCACCGATGCCTCGTCATAGTGGGAGAGTTATTTTCCAGCCGAAATGGTACATGTTCGTGGGTGAGTCTTCGGACTTGAGCCCGGAAGACGGACATGAGGACTCTGACCCACTGACTTACGAAGAGGCAGTGCAGGACAAGGATTTTGAAAAATGGCGTGTCGCCATGGATTCTAAAATTGAATCCATAACTGCTATGGATATATACTAGAAATCTGATTTGTCGGATGGCTTTAGGGCCATAGGGTGCAAATGGGTATTCAAGAGAAAGAAAGGAGCGGATGGAAAGATCACGACTTTTAAAGCCAGGCTGGTGGCAAAGGGTTATAGTCAGAAAGAGGGCATTGACTATGACGAAACCTTTCACCCGTAGCCATGCTCAAATCCATCCGGATACTCCTTGCCATAGCTGCGCATATGGACCTCGAGATATGGCAGATGGATGTCAAAACCGCTTTTCTAAACGGTTACCTTGAAGAAGGAAGGGACATCTATATGCAGCAACCTGAGGGTTACATACGTAAGGGCGAAGAACATCTTGTCTGGAAGCTTAAGAAGTCCTTGTATGGACTTAAGCAAGCTTCAAGGTCGTGGGACTTACGTTTCAACAATGTGATTAAATCCTATGAATTTGCACAATTGGAAAACGAAAGTTGTGTTTACCGACTTTGTGTCAGTGGGAGCGTGGTTTTCCTTGCACTTTGCGTTGATGACATACTCCTATTTGGAAACAACGAGGGAGTGATGTCGGAAATCAAGGTTTGGTTATCCGAACAGTTCCAAATGAAGGATCTGGGAGAAGCTGACTACATTCTTGGGATTAAGGTCTTACGAGATCGTAAGAGAAGAATGTTGAGCTTATCTCAGGCATCCTATGTGGATACTGTGATAGCCCGGTTCAGCATGCAACTCGCCAAGAAAGGCTTGCTACCTTTCAGACATGGCGTTCATCTTTCTAGTGGGCAGTGTCCTTAGACACAGCGGGAGAAAGATGAGATGAGTCTTGTACCATACGCCTCGGCGGTGGGTAGCCTCATGTATGCAATGTTGTGTACTAGGCCAAATATTTGTTATGCCGTTGGCATGGTAGCAAGATATCTGTCTAACCCTAGGGAGAGAGAGAGCTGGGCGGCGCCAACTGTAGAGGGAGGAGAAGGATTTCTCGCCTCTGGCCTACATCACAGATCTGTGGAATCCTCACCAGTAGCATATCTGAATAGCATTGGGACACAGCCCTGAAGATCTAATGTGGAGAACAGATTTCTTCATTTCTCTTCTTGTTTTCGATTTCTCTAGAAAATAGATTTCTAATTTTTGTTTTTGCAGATTAAATCGAATTGCGTGGTTGAATTGGAATTGGATATTCAAATACGAAAGATCGGATCAGACTCTACGGAATAACGGTAAATTCCTTAATCCACAATTCTAAGAATTAAATTCATAGGAGCATGCTAGGTTTTATTGTGAATTTTCATTGTGCACAATATCCATAAATCGGTCCGGTTCAATTGGATTTTGTGATTCGGTTCACTGGAAATCCCTACTAAAGGAAGGATGCTGTGAAGACGGAGCTGAGAAGAAGAAGCATAGAAGACCTGCAGTGCTGCAAGAATTTTGTTGTTAACATGCCTTCTTTTTTTTTTTTTGCGGTTATTACTTTCCATTGTACTTGTAATCCTAAATCAATCGTATTGGAAAACTGGCAAGATTGAAGACAATAATGTTCTTTGTCTCATCCTTTTCTTGCTGAACTTACACATTCTATTGTAATCAACAATTTTTTTCGCCTTTATGATTCTAATCGTGAAATTTCTCTCCCAGTCAGTGGGAAGATCCTTAGGGCAGGCTATGCAAAAATCTTGTTTTCGAGTATAGCTGAAAGTTATGATTCTGTAAATTCAAAAACTTGTTTTCTGTTTGCCAGCTTAGAGTGGGTTTGACTACATCAAAAAGGATAAATTATTAGGAATTTTGTTAGTAATTCCTTCCTTTATATGATGTTCTGATAAGTCAAACATAACACCAGTACGTGTGTCTCTAGCTAAGATTAGTTGAAATTTGTAATGTCATGTATAAGAATTATCGAGTTGTGATTCGGAGCTAGTCGCAAGCTTATGAAAGTTTGTTGGTTGAATTTCATTCACCAGCAAAAGAGCTTGTTTAGAGTTTACTCGCTGAAATGTATGTACCAGCAAAGTGTCTTTCCTTTGGAGGAAGCTGACAGACACATCATCACCAGCTGGTGATCTACCAACAAAGAGCTTACAAACAATGTGATTCCCAACCCAACAAGAAGAGAGACAACGAGTCAAACCAAGCAAGTGCTTTACAAGTCTAGACTTTAAGAAATGAGATCTTAAAGTTTGCAATCCTTAAAAGTTTGTTCGTCCAAGGAATCTACCAGCAGACATTCCTCGGACTGGCTCGGAGCCGTTATGACTGAAGTTGTGAAGTCCACCTGCTCTAATAGCAAGGATACTACAATCCAGGAAAAGTGAGACTTCAATTGGACGTGTTCCTTATGTCTCACAACTACTTCATTTTCAAACCTCTCCAAGAGCACCTATAAATAGAGGCTGCAATTCATCTGGAGAAGGTTACGAAATCGGTCTTTCACGAAAGCAACGAAACTCTGTTGAAACACTCAAGTAATCAAAAGCTTTCAGACTTTCTATCCGCTTACCGTGTGTCATATTGAACATGAGATACTTAGAAATCCTTGTTAAGTGCTATTCTTGGTCTTCTTACTATCTAACCTTCTTGGAGTTCTCACATCTTGAGTGATAATTATGACGAGAGTATACCACAAGCTGACATTCTAGGGAAAATCCACAACCAGCTATAATTATGAATATATTCTTTCGATGGCATGAGTTTCAATTGTAATTATCTCAAGCTAAGACAACTCGTGATCAACACAATTATTTACAGGCATAAATTACTAAAGTGTGTTGTATTAAGAAGAATTGTGAGCAGACGAACTATGGCAAGCCTCTCTGCCGATGCACCAAACCTAGCCCTGGCTCCGGCTCGGGCTGGACATCACGCTCATCGAGCTAATCTTAGCTTCATCGGCATCTGAGACGTTGGTGGTCTCACGGGATTTCACATCTACACCGTTCAACTGATGGATGAGCGAGTGCCTAACCCGGTCCAGCAAGGGGCTGTCGGACATTCCCAGAATTCTTGCTCCGATGAGATGAGACATCGCCGCCGGTGAGTTGGGATTGCTCATGATGTCTTCTTGGAAAATGTCTCCTAGTCGTGATAGAATGCTGAGTGCTAAGTTGGCAAGAACTCGAGAGTAGGCTTCAAGAATCGAGTGCCCCACATCCTGCACAATTTGATGAACCAGCGTTATTAATGCAAGGATGGAAATAAATCCGATCAGACTATAGCTCAGTAGATCTAAGTGTACTTAAAATTGAATAGAACTAAACTTAATATATTATGCATGATAGAGTTTTATACAGATCCAAATTTATGAATTTTTATTTCTAGTGGAGTATAGGCCGGACTTTCGATCTATTTAAAGTCTATTGGCATGTGTTCAATATTTATAGTATACATTTTCACTTATAAATTATAAATATATAATATAATTTCATTATAAAAAATATTTTATATTTTATAGAATATGTTACTTAGTAAAAAATTTCTATTTAATATATTTTTATTCTATGATTATAAATATTGATGCACGGGCTCATCCACAATAGGTAGCTTAAAGGAAGAGTGTGATCAATCACAAGTTATACATAAATTCAGCTAGTAACTGACCGATGTAATACAATATTCTAACAAATATATTATTTAATTAAAAATATATATGTAATGAAATAACATAATATCAGACAAATGTACAATATAAACAATGTATTAATTTATGTTATGTATGTTATCATAAGACTTTATAATTTACACATTCAAAAAACTTACATTGTTTATTTATATACAAAATATTGAAATAATATTATCTTAATACAAATAATTAAGTTTTCCACACATGGCATGGGATGCAATATTAGTTAGTAGAATATTATTATTTAAATGGGTTAGTATGTTAGGTTATTGCAGTCTAGGCATGAACTTATTTAACTAAATGAACTTTTAAAATAACTCAAGTCTCACATTTTACTAACACATATCAACTTGTTAACCATATAATCAAACATGTGAATGGTATACCTTGCAATACTGGATTTTGGTGACGTCTAGGAATGTCTGAGGAAGATTTGGATACTTGTTCTTCAGCTGCTGCCGCAGTAGTTCAGCTTGTTTCACTACTGATTCCATCATCGGAGACTTGCCATTGCCATTGCCATTGCCCTTCTCTGCAACCACAGCAGCTTCCAATCGGTTGACGGCTTCGATAGCACCTTGTTCAGATTTCAGATTCAGACAGCTCATCATATCCTCACACTCCGAACTCAGTACTTTGTACAGTTCCTCCCCGAGACATGCCTTTTCCGACTGACAGTACACAAACATTTACAATGATGATGATGGGCATGCATATTTATAATTCAGATAGTAAATCTTTCAACTCAAACAATATGGAGATTATAAAAGTTCATCATCTCCACAAACATTTCCAACTCCCAGTTAAATATGAAGGAAGCATTATGAGCAGTACTGTTGTACCTTTGGAAGCGCGCGGCTGATGGCGGCCGGGATCGGCATTTCAGCCAGGACGTTTTCATTGATAGATTTGGCAGCTTTGAATACTTGATAGATCATCTTACCCTGATGTAGCAGCCTCTTTCTTTCCATTTCCGAGAGGCCAACTGCGGGCACCCGGGGAGAAGGAAGCCACCACGCCACGCTCTCCCGGCTTCTTCCCTCCGCTCCATTGCCCACTTCAGTATACCAAAATTCAGTATTCACCATTGATTCAAGTGTTTCCTGGTGATTTCAGAAAAGAAAGGTTTGAGTGCTGAGTTGATGATCAAGATTTTTCAATTGTTTTCAAGATTGGAGAGAACACCTACAATGAGCATGGAGTCCAGTTTCCTCAGAGCTGGAAGATTCATGTGGATGTCTGCACGAGCTCTCGGGGTCATTATCTGCACCAAATATCAGTAAGACAAACATGAAACATTATTGCATCGATGGATCGATCTGGGAACGATGGATACCTCTAATGTCCGGCCATCAGCGCTGTTTAGTTTGGCCGGGACCAACTCAACCATATAGTTTGTTGGGGCAAGAAACCAGTCCATTTCTCGTTGCCATCTGCTCTTTCTTTCCTCCGGCAACGGCTCCAATTTCCAGAGCTCACCAAAGACGGAAGCTGCCAAGTTCACCAGAATAGAGTAAGCAATATAGTATACATGTTTGATTCAGAGCTTGTTGATAGCTCCCTACCTGCAAGATTATTGATAGCATTTGACAATGCTAGTGCTGATGAAACACCCTTGGCTCCTCCGGTAACATCATCCCCGAGCAACAGCTTAGCGAACTTTTCTTTCATGGTTTCGACATCTGATAAACAACTAATCGTATGTTTTGGGTGTGGTTTTTCCTTCTGTGGTGTTTCTATGAAGCTCCACTCATCTGAACACTGGTCATCTTTCTTCATTGCTGGCCAGAGAGAGGAGAATGATGATCCGAAAGCATTAGCACTCGACGAGCAGCTCGAATCATCGTCATCGAATGAATCAGTGGCACAGGCGTCCCCTCTACTGGTGCCACTTTCATTGTCAAATGAATTGCTGTTGAGAATGCAGCTCTCGAGACCATTGTATGTCACTACCCCTGAACATAGTGACGTCGAGTCAGTAGATCGACCAATCACAACATAAACGATGCTTTCGAGCAGCACAAGAAACATTCTCCAGAGAGCTCAACATGTTTGCAATAAACCACAGAACAGTAATTCACTGTGAATTAACAGATAATTAGCAGGAAAAACAAAGGAGTAACAATCATGGATCTTGGGAAACTCTGACTCATTGGATGCCATTCTTGTCAGTGTTACTTCCAAAGGGCTTGACTTATCGTGTCATGTGCTGTAACGACCCAGTGCCTTAGCAAAATGAGCAGCTCCGGCAAGACTTTTATCAGGTCAGAGGATGGATCTTAACATTAGGTGAGCGGGGGTGACATGAATGAACCGAATCCACCAAAATAAGAGGGATTGTAAGGCCAAACACATATGAGACCGTATATACGATGAAAGATTTAAGGATTTGATACATTGTGCAACATCTTTTCCAGCTATTATTCTATGAAAACTCCAAAGTGTGTGTTTGACTTGGAGTAGAACTTAGGTGGGTGATCCTTGAAAAGTTTTTTACGGTGTGTGCAAGTGAGGACAAAACACGCTAGGGGCGGGTGTTACATGCGCAGATGGTATCAACAAGTACCACAGGCAGCATAATCAAACACCAACAACAAAATCCAGCCATGAACGGAGTATAATTGAAGCTTCCCAACAATCATTTCTATCTCAAACTGACAAGAAAAATGAATTCAGTTTGACATGCAGGACACATATGAAAATACATCACAAACAATTGGAAAAAACAACCTAGTACAAAAAGAAAATCACGGGCGTTTTTTTCCCCATTTCTTGGTCATATAATTGTAAGAATTAGCAATCAGCTGCAGGTTATTGAAATGATCACAATAAAGATCATTTCTTTATTGGCTACAAGCATAAAAGTTACGGTTTTGAAGTAATATAAAAACAGATGGACTGTTCATAGAGATGAAATTCTGTAGCAGATATAGGTCCAAACAGAAACTACTAAATTTTAAAAGAGAACTGTCAGAAGAAAATGACACTTTTTTCTGATATAATGTGAAAAATGCTTTTCAATCATTAAATTATCAGGGGGCCATACAATCTCCATCACTGCAGGACACTGAGAAATCTCTATCACTTTCCAGTGATAAATCATAAATCTACACTAATAAAAGTAAACAAGAGACTTTTCAAATACAATATAGAGAAAGAAATTTGAAACTTGTGGAGACCCACAGAACTGACTAGCAAGTTCAATGGCATCAAATGAGAAAGGGCCCTCACCCAAGTTATACAAAATTATTACATCAGTAAAGATTAACCAATGATGTGAGATTCACATTCTTGTTCAGTACAGAGGCATTGAACTACTTCTTGCAGAGAGAAATAAATGCAATAAATTGGCTTACCCCACGCTGCTAAATCTGCACAGGAAGATGTATGGGTAGGTTTGTGTTTCACTGTTTTTGTTATAGTTTATTTATCTTTTAACATTATTTGGGTAGGGGGCACATTCACAACCACCAAAGATAAGATATGCCACAAAAATCACATTTTTTTTCTCCCAATGTGCATAGTAATTTAGGTGCATGTATTCAAAAGAAGTAAAGATCAAATATGAACCATTGTGACAAGTTGTATGCACATATGCATCCCTTTTTCGTATCGTATTTCAATCCCGTATTTTACTTCACGTAGTCATCCCAATATTGGAACTATAACTGCACACACTACAGAATTGGAAACCATGTTTCCAAACAGTACAAGACTAGAGGCCCAATGAGAAACCAACCAAAAAAAAAACAAAAAAAACTCTGTTCAACACATTTATGATTCTAGCTCAGTTGGGGCATCTGAGCATCTAAAAATCCATCTAAATTCTTGTTTTTCAGCATATAAAGTATAAATTTGGGAAAGAACATTACTTTCTTGTTCATCATAGTCGATGCTCATATCTCTCATGTCTCGCGTACAACAAGCCAGTCTCCTCTTCATGATCATTCTGGAGATGCTATTTCCTAGATGAAAATATGATTTTTATAAATCACCACCTGCAGAAAAGAAAAGAGTTGATATTTTTTTTTATTAATTGCATGATGTTGAAGTTTCTTAGCCATAAATAATGTGGGATTTAAATTTTTCTCAAATGAAATGTGACAGGCCGACAAAGGAATAAAACTCTTCTAAAAACTAGGTGTAAAATTACTTTACTTGACAATCACAAACTAGATAATAAAACGTGAGGTTCAATCATAAATTCATTAATGCATAATTATGAGCTCATAACTATTCATTTATTAACCACATTTCTTGGTGGCAAATGCAAATGAAGTAGCTTTAACTGTAAAAATATAGAACAAGAATCACAATAACACAACAACAACAACAAAAGACATTAAATTATAAGTAATGGGATAACCAAGATTTGCGGTGATTTGTCTCCCTGTAGACTCTTAACATCTCTCTAGGGGTCATAAACTCAAGATCAGTGCTCTAAAGCATGGAAATCTCAATAATTAAACGCAGCTTAATTTGATACAGAGAAAAAACAGCTAGGACAGGAAAAAGTTGAAAAAATATATTCTAAGCCATTTGGTAAAATGACTCGTGAGATAAACTCAGTGAGCGTGAGCTTGATAAGTAAATAAAACAAAAGGTATAAGACGTTAAAATGGAATCGTGGCAGTAAAAGTAGTTTTGAAGAAGAACCATTGATTTTCACAGAAGGAAGGGGTCAAAAAGAGAGCAGTGAGCGATAAATGTCAGTCTCTGCGCACAGCTTTGACAGTGCATGAAAAATTAAAATGGATTAATCTACTTGGGAGAAAAAAGAAATGGAGAGAGAAACTCGCACACATAACGTGTGGGTGTGAGAGAGAGCTCTGGAAACGGATGAGGCCGAAATTAGAAGATAAAAAATTGGGTGCATCAAATTATTTCACATTTGGAAGGTAGAAAATAGAAAAATGAATCAAGAAAAAAAGAGGGTAGAGCTCATTCATCGGATATGCAGTAAAGATGGAGTCTTTTCTTTTAAATTTATCCACTATAACAAAAAAGAGAAACATGAGAGAGAGAGGGGGGGGGGGAGATACCTTTCTGATCGTAGCAAAGAAAGCAACTAGAATAAGGTGTATCAAGAAAAGCTGCGCTCTCCGTTTCGCGGGGAGAATAAACGCAAGATTCTGATCAGTAGAAAGGTGGAAACCACAAAAGTTTAAGAGGGTGATGAGAAAATCGGAAGCAGTAAAATAGATGGTCGAGAAATGGAGAGCAGAATTTGGTGAAATGGAAATGGAATAGGAAAGATTAATGGCAAAAATGTGACAAGCTGAAGAGCAAAGGAATAGATTGCAGGTGTAGGATTGGGGAAGAGCATGAATTCAGAGAATAGGATAGCAGGTGTGTGTGAGTGATTGCATTTACTACATTACACTCACTCTCTCTCTATTCTTGAGGGGGTGGGGGGAAGAGAGAAGAGAGTGGTGGGGGTGAGAGTTGGAACTGAAGTGAAGCAAAATCTTGAATTGAGGTGTTTTTGTCCGAGAAAAAAAAGGGTTGTAGTAAATTAAACACAGTTTACCTGAATCAATTCCATGATAACTGAGAAGGTTTGCTGAAAAGTTTTAAATTAATAAAATAAAAATTATTCCATGAAAAGGTATGATAGAATATAGATTTGATGTTACAGTTTGTATTGAGCATTATAGCATTATTATATTATTATTCCATCAAATCATCATCTCCATCACTTCCGATTAAATTGTTCATATTTAATTGGACATGATAACCAATGTGAGTGGTAATAGATAATAGTGAGATGAATATTTTATTGATGAATGTGAAAAATTTATTATTTTAAAAAAGTAGATTAATATTGTGAGACAGACGAAAAAGGCAATATGATTTACCCGGGACGGATGGAGTGCTTTTTAATATCTATCGATTATCGTATTTACTCGTTTTAATAATTTTTAATAAATAAAAATTAGTTAATTAGATTGAACATAATCCAGTCCACTCCAAATAATATCTATGAATGAAAATAATTTTTTTAAAAAAATTACAAATTAATTAATTTTGATAAGAAAATATTATCTAAAATTGAGAATTAAATATTAAAAATTACTATATACTTCAAATAGGTGGGTTGTATTCTATGTTGAACTTATAAATTAATCAAAATTTATATCTTAAAATATAGTTTTCATTATTTTTTCAGATTAAGAATCTGATTCGAATCATTGTTGACGATATGTGGGAATTTCCAAATTGTAAATCAGTTTTATATTATATTTCCACAATATAATAGTGATTGTTTGTCAAATTCCATTCCAAAAAAGGGAGCGAGTAAAAATCTAGCGAATTTAATGTAGTTTATATATATTTTTCATAATAATAAATATGATTATATTTGATATATCAAATTTAAATACAATAAGGATTATTAATATTAATTATTTAATATTTTAACTTGAAGTGCTGATAAAAACGACGTGAAATGTAATAGGCGTTGAAGATATTATTAATGTATATAGGCAAAATGAAACAAGAAAAAGTGAAATAGGTTTTAGATTTTAAATATTTGGCATGAGTTGTCTATTTTAACCATTTGAATTTGATTCTGGACTGGAGCGTTACGTTATATATTTTTTTATTATTGTATCACGCATTAATCGTATAATCTTCTCATAATGCAACCTCTATTTTGTAATTATGATTGTGATTTAGCCCCAGTAATGGCAAGTGTTATTTATAATCCCACAAACTAAAAATAATAATAATAATAAATATTTAAAAATAAAATCTGAAATCAAAACAAAACAAAACAAAATTAAATAAAAGTATGCATAGTTTTTTTAATATAAAATCTTTAAAATAAACTTGAAGTATAAGTAAATCTTAAAATCCTAAATAAGTTTGAAAATAGAAACACGTATTTTTAAAAATAAATCTGAATAATAATTGACAATAAAAATAAATTTTATGAAATGTAACGCAAATTTTAAATTTAAACTGTTATAGATTGTCCTTATTGAACAATATTTTTTTTTACGTAAATGTATTAATTGTATTCAGTTTTTTTTTCAAAATTTACTTAGAAAATTCATTTTTACTTCCATTTCAGATTTTATTGTGTAAATGTTAATATTTTATTAAAAATTTAATTTTCGTAGTTTTTTATATTCATATGTATTACTTGGTTATGATTTATTTTCATTTTTTATTTTATTTTTAAATATCTATTATTTATTTATTTCGTAGTTTTGAGGAGTTATGAATAATTATGTTTTTAATAATGGTATTTAAGTGTTTAAAGGAGACAATTTTAAAAGTCAGCTGATTTTATTAAATTAAATATGGAGGGTTTAATTTATTTTTGTCAAAAGTCGAGGGGCTAATATAATCCTTATCTCTGATATTAAATTGAGCGACTTATATATTTGAAATCGAATATTTGTAAAAATATTGATGTGTGGAAGCTTGTGAATGTGTAATTGGTGGGCCCAAAAAATCAGTTAATTTTAGAAAAAACTTGTTTAAGTCGAGGAGTTATTAAAATTAGTTTTGAGATATACGCTACCAACTAAGTTGTTGCGTTTTAAATTTAAGCAATAAACACAAAAATAACAAAAGCAATAAAATGACCGGATTTATAGTGGTTCAAATTCAAAACGATCCTACGTCCATTCTGTTGGTCCCGGATATCAGGGTATACTTTGGCAGCGGAAAATACGTAAGTTCGTTTCTTGCACTCTGCTGGTTACACAGCTGACTGGGACCTTGTCAGCTGGTAAGTCAACTGGCAACTGAGTATTCAGCTGACTGGCAACTGGCTGGTCAGCTGATGACTCAGGACTTAGAAAATTTTAGAGTCGAGTTTGCACAGTTATAAACTGGTTTCAGTTATACTCCAGCACTTGGGTGCTGGGTTTTAAATCAGTAAGTAAATGCTGAAAGCAGTAAATAACAAGGATATTTTATAGTGGTTCGATCAACTGATCTACGTCCACTCTCCAGTCGAAACACTGGAAATTCACTAAAAAGAGTAATCCGGTACAAGATTTCCTACGATCTATTTCCAGCTGGTAGATGCCTTGTCTACCAGTCCACTGGATCAACCGCTCCCGGTCCTTGTCCTTCTTCAACTCTCGTCAGATGGATGGAGTGCGAGCACGTCACTTCAACCTCCTCCTCCGACTGATTGGGTGTTGAGTTCTCCCAAGAACTTGACTCTTGCTGGCGGCAAAACTGCCCGTAATAACTCTGGAGCTGGCTGGCTCAAGAGCTGCTATGTTCTTCCTCGGAATGAGAAAGAACACCAAATGAGATCAATAACTCACAAGCTAGAAGCTTGGAGTCTCGTGTTCAAATGATTGACACACGGAGTAGCTTTAAGAAAAGCCTCGAAAGATTGCTTATTCGCTGATATGAATGCGTTTGAGCTTTCGGTAGGTCTAGAGTATTGAATGCTGTTGGATCTCACGTATTTATAGACGTGAGATTCAGATTCAAATACTAGCCGTTGCACACATCCGGAATGGTCTTCTGACTCCAGATGTACTTCAGACGGCTGCAGGTAGCATTTTCAGGAAAGCGCCATGCCTGCGACCGCTTTATCTGACACAGATCTCTTTGTGTCAGAACGGCACTATTCGTCAGTAGGGAATCAAGAACTGGAGTCTTGAGCTGATTAGACTTTAAGTTAGCCGTCCTTAAAGTCCTTCTTTGTCAGCACATTCCTCAGACGAATCTTCTCTTTGTCTCTATGTCTTCGGGAGAGCGAATCTTCAATTCTGATGATAACCTTCGACTGGCAGATCATGCTGGTGATCTTGTGCTGGCAGTCTCTGCTGGTGACTTGCCTTAGCACAATCAAGGTCTACCAATTCGTCTGATGTTATTTCTTGAATTCTCCCGTGACTGGTGGCTTCACCGCTGGTGAATAGTGTCAACCAGAACACATATTCTGCTGGTAGATCTGTCAGCCTCCTGCTGATGAAATCTTCCCACTGGTGAACAGTAGCCAGTCGATAGCTCAACTCTATGCTGATGAACAGTATCAGCATGAGTCTTGGTCAGTCGCTTGCTGGTGAGGCATCCCTCAACTGGTAAGCACATCTCATGCTGGTGAACAGTAGCCAGCATGAGTCTTGATCAGCTGCGACTTACAACTCAAAACACCTATACAGGACTTTACATTTGAGACTAGAGCTATTCTAGAGACAACTGACGCTGGTTGGACTTAGGATTTGATCCACCAAAACACCAAGGCTAATATCTAACAATTTCCCCTTTTAGGCTCTAGCAATAATGCCTTGTAATTTGTGCGCCCCTGTGGAAGGAAAACAGCCAGATTTCCCAACACATTCTTTGTTCAATTGAATGAATATTACTAACTTTCACTCTGCTTGGTAATTTAATATGGATCACAGTAACAATTCTTCTTAAACGAAAAGCTTCGTCTGCTTCTAGTTGTAGAGATGCTTCAACTTTTGAGCTTTACCATAAGAGTCAATTTGCTAGGCTTGTTGGCTGACATTATTATCCACTTGAACGTTAGTTGATATAGAAGCTTTATTCACGGACTTGCTTTGTCACGATCCGATTTTAAATAAGGCATAAATCAGAATTTGAGGCAAATCGAGTGCAAGACATGCATTTGGGGTAGCAATCAAAGTGATCAAAATGCACAATTTAAGGATATAAATCAAATATAATCATCCAAGTACATCAAAAGAAATAGGGTGCCTCCTCGAGAAGGGATCTCGACTTCTCAATTCATGTAGTATTGTATAGTCCAGAGATTTACATCAACAAAAGTATATCAAAAGAGATGAGTTTAGCAACGAAAAGTTATCAATGAAGTATGTATGTGAAGATGTATACTTCAGAATCTAACTATTACAAAAGGTAAGTCTTCAGCTCCACTTCCACAGCAAAAAAATGAACCAGACGAAAAAGTCGACCGAACCGTTGAAATTTGGGTGGTTCGGTTCGGTTGTTAGCATTTCGGTTCGATTGTCAGTTGATGAACCATAAAACCAAATCTAATTTGGCTGATTATCAATTTTTAGTCGATCCAAAATAACCGACCGACCGACCGATTTATTTAAAATATATTGAATAATATATATATATATATATATATATATATAATATTATATTATATTATATACCATAATCCTAAAATCTAAACCCTTCCCGTCCCCAACCCTAATTTGCCCCCCTTCTTTCCCCAGTTGCGCGCCTTAACTCCTCCCCAGTCCCTCCCACAGCCCCGCCGCCTGCAGCTCCTCCCGCAGCCTTGCATCTCTTCACCCATGTGACACACGAACGACGGACAGTGAACTCACTGCCGCTGAACCCATCTTGAACCCATGAAGGATGGTGAACCCACGGCTTGCGAGAAGAACACTGCCACTAAACCTTTCAACTTGCAATCGGCGGCGGAGTACCAATGGATTCTCCAATGTTTTGCAATCGGTTGGAGCCGAACCAATTAAAATTGAACCGAATTGGTCGGTTTGGTTATTGGTTCGGTAGGAAGGGGTGTTCAGTCGGTTTTGGCAAATAAATTGGTTAATTTGGCTTTGGATTTTTTGGTTGGTTTCGAACTGAACCGACCGAATGCTCACCCATAGCTACCTCGTACTCTGCTCCAAAGCTTCGCTAACTTGTACATTTTAGAAATAATGCACAGGGCTAAGTACAAATTATACTTAGTGAGCACAAGCTCAAAAATAGTACATTTGTAAATAATTTTGTCATGCCTTTACATCGGGTCACACATGTGGTTTAAAGTTTAAAATCCTTCCATGGTGGCATGGCCCCCTAGTATGTCAGCATCATAGTACACTAACACATGGTATCTCTTTTACTACCAAGGCATGAACGTTAAGGCTCGCGGAATGCAGAGCTAACATCAATGTTTAATACGTTTGATGTTCATCTCTAAGTAGGGTTCACCCACATAGAGAACAAATATCAAACATAAAGCAGTAGGCAATGACAAAATAGTAAAACAAAATTATCATTTATTTAATGCTTCGATTTGTTTTGAAAAGAAAACATCATTCATTTGAGTTTAACCCACGACATAGGCATAAGAAAACCCACCTCGAGTAGGTGCAAGAATATAACAGTTTGGGTGTAGTTGAGAACTTTCTCGTTGGCATTTTTCTTACAAAATAAGGAATTTTAATCTGAAACATCAAAGAATTCTAGACTCTTAATCATCCATGAACTTTTCAAGTATTGAACCTCTCGAAATAAGAATATGAAAGAATATTTTTATCGGTTCAGTTTGAAGAACAAAGAAATCAAATATTTGGCCAAGATAGGTTGCGATTCAATATCAAAAGTTGTTCTTAGATAGAAAGGTCATTGTTCGCTTTGATCGAACAAGTGTATAGGAACTCATCAATAAACTTTGAGTTATATCAAGAAATACAACTGAGAGAAGTTCCAATTTTAGATATAATCCAAATTCGATGAGACTTTGATGTTGAGGTTTAACGAATTCAATTCAAAGTAGTTTTCAAGAAAGTTTAGGTTATTGAAAGACTGGGTTGATCAACCGAAATTAATTCCAATCGGAGGGTTTGAGAGAGAGCAAGAAAGAAAGGAATTGTTCTCTGTCGCAACCGATGTAAGGAACGTCGACCAAAATAAAAGATGGATTAGATCGATCGACAGAAGAAAATTGACCAATTGAGAAAGAGAGGTTATGTCAATCGACATGCCTACGTCGACCGAAAAAAAGTATGTTGATTGAAGTACATATGTTGATCGAAGTGAATAAAATATTAGAAAACAACGCCACGTCGACGAAAATCGGGAATGTTGGTCAACAAGAGGTGTGTCGACTGATACGAATGTATGTCGATCGAAATAAGAGGTTGACGGGTGAGAAATCGAGCAGAGAGCTTCATGTCGATCGATATGTTTCACGTCGACCGATATAACCATTTCAATCGACACAAAAGTGTGTCGACAGAAACAAAGTGGTTCAGTTCTTTTGGCGAGAAAATGGTGTTTTGGCTCAAACGGTTTTTTGGGCTCATATATTTGATTTCCAACAACACCAAGTGCATTCTAAGCATAAATAAAGAGTCTATGCATGGTTCTTAACATGTATAACAACATAAACATGGTAGAATTGAAACCAATGCTTAACATTTCAAAATGGAGCTAAACATTCCAACATAGTCCAAATGATCACAAAATCGATTTCTAGCTTATAATACGGATTCTAGGCTCAATATTCAACATGCTAGGTATGCGTACTTTCTCAAAAGCTACAAACAAGCCTATAAACATACATTCCCAACTAGGATAAAAATTGGCAAACATGTTTAAAAATCAAATATAAACTAACAATGGGTTTAGCTTTACCTTCTTGAAGACACTAGGATCATGTAGACTTGTAAAGACCCGTCTCATCCTGCTTAAGCTGTCAAGTAAAGTTTTGAAAGTTGCATATGAGTTGTTTTGAACGATCGTGTTCACTTAAGTGATTATGAATGTAATATTTTCAAGTGCTTAGCATAATTATGATTGTTGTTCATGAACTATTTTGAACGATATTGTTCACTCAAGTGATTATGACTAAAGATATTTTCAAATGCAAAGCATGATTTTGACAATTTATTTCAACTGTTTTGAACGATTATGTTCACTAGTATTATGATGATGATGTTTTAAAGATTTTGTCGCTTGATTTGTCTAGCATTGAGTAAGACTCCCGCTAGTATTTCTTTAATTGATTGTTAGGGTTGGACTTGATTTTTGCTAACCTTGAGCATGACTCACATTAGCTTATCTTGTTCGTGATTGTTTTGTCTAGTAATAGAGCATGGCTCATACTGACATTACTTGTTATTTGCTTGATTAGGCAAACGAACTGAGCTTTAGCCGCATATATGTTTAACCTGATAAGGTTATATATGCTTATTGTTGCTTACTACAAGATTTCTTGACACCGTTACGGTGGTATTTTCAATTTTTTGTTTTAGCACCTCTAATGTGATTTGAGGTTATCTGGTTTTACAAAAAAATTGATTTAGAAATTTTCTATTGTGTGAGTTAATGATTTAGTAAGTACTTTGGAAGCCTAATTTGACTAATCTTACAGAAGATTGTTAAATATTATTCGTATTTTTAGCAATAAGAATTGTTATATATTATGTTAGGATGTTGGTCTTGTGTTGTGGAGGTCGGGAGTGGTCAAATCCAGGCCAAAGAAGCGTGCACATTGCGTCTGCGATCTTGTGCAGCAGACAACACACCCACGTCGATCAATGTGGTTAGGGGTATAATCGAACCGAATTGAGTCAAGTCGAGTAGTGTCGTGCTCAAGTTTGGCTCGTTTAATTTCGATTCGAGCTTCGAGCTTTTTTGTCGAATACTTTGATGTTCACGAACTTTACCGAGCTTTTATCGAGCCTAAATGAACTTTTAAATTTAGAATATATTTAAGATTTTCATTATTATTTTGAAGAAAAAAGTTATTGATTCCAATAATAATATCATATTCATGCTCAAATTCTAATTTTTTTTCATTATTAGAAATATTTATCATTATTGTTACTCTTAAATCATGAAAATATTATTTTTATAAAAGTAATTATTTTATATTTCTTACTAATTTTAGCTAACGAGTTGCTCACGAGTCAAATACTATGATGTTCAAGTTTGGTTCATTCAACAAACGAGCTTTACTAAACAAACTCAAACGAGCTTTATCAACTCGAGACCCGAGTAATTCAAGAACAATTTGGTTCATTTACACCCCTAAATGTGGGTGATGTCGGTCGACACAGGATGGTGCCGGTCGACACACCTGATCCGATACATGTCAATTTCTTGATCTGTTTTCGATCTAATACTTCATATCTTTGATATTTAACCTCAAATATCAATACCAATGCAAGTTATACACATGTTTATGTACTTGAACATGTTTTCGAACGTCATTAGTTACTCGATTATTTATGACTAAGTTGATTGTTTAATAAGAAAATGAGTTCCAAATTTGATTATTTACGTGTGTATTGGTTAATTTGTACAAACATATTTAGATGAGTTATACGCATACTTTGACTTATGAATATTGCATGTTGATTAAGGGTCGTGTCATTTGGTCAGTCAAATTAGACAGTTGTCGAACCTTGGAATCAAGTGTAACATCAACTAGGATAATATCAATAAAACCCTAGAAAATCCACCTGACGTATCGTGTATACTTGTGTTGCTATTGAAGGGACAACAGGACAGCAGGCTCGACTTCCAGCACTTGCTTAATTGTTTATCACTATTTCCGTAAGCTATTGAGGTGGGGACGAGGACTATCCAAATAAGAATGAAGACGAGGACTTGAAGGTGTAAAGAGCAGACTATCCAAATAAGAGTGAGATCCTGAGATATGCATCTTCATATGCATATCTCCACTACGTAACTATCCGTTGCAATAAACATTTGTAACTCTTTTCCTTCCCTTTGTGTGTAATAATCACTCGAAAAATCATACTGAGTTATTTTGTGTTATTTGTTGACACTATTGTACGAGGGTGTTTTCTCGTTACAAGAACCCTTAAAATAATGAACTGTTTGTTGCTTACGTTAAATGGGTGAATATTTGTTCTCTCAAGTTATATCCGTCTATTATTTCAAGCCTTCTACTATTAAATTACCCCACCCACCTGTAGCACGCCCCGATGGTTCGGGAAGGCGAGTTGGGGGCATTATAGAAAATGAGATTGGAAAAGGAAAAAATGGGATTAAAATCCTAAGCAGCTCATTTTTACCTCTGAATCAATTCGTCGGAGCTTCATCAGAATGTCGCCGGAGTATTTTTCGGAAAAAAGTTGGTGAGTTTTTGTAGAGAACGGAAGAGTATGAATGAAGGTAATGACCTTCTATTTATAGAAAATGAGGGGTGTGACATTTTGGTACATAACCAAAAGTCAAAGAGTTAAAGTAATTGTCAATCGATTGTCTCATCAGTCACTTTGACATCAACTCGCGTCAATTCTACGTTATTTTTACAAGAAAACATAAACGCTTTATCAATATATGAAAATTATCGATTGAACTTATCCCGATATGAAAATTTCGGTTCGCGTAGAGATTTTATCAACACTCGATTAATTAAATCTCCAATCAATAATTTAATTGCTTTATACAAAATATATAGAATAAAGATGTATGAGAAATAATTCTCAAACGATTGAGTTCTAAAATGATCAATTGTGGAAATTATTGAATTAAAATCTAATAACGAAAATATTATTCCCAAAATTCAGATAATTACATTTAAAATTTGAGGGGTGCTACATGCTGAGAAAGTCTAGGATGAACTTGACTGTTCGGTAGACAAATTAACTCCTAAGCCTTACTGTAATGGCAAGGCCTTGTGCTCAAACTTGCGCACTGAAAATAAAGTAAAGAGTATTTGATCATTTTGTGCATTCAATTTTTGCAGGGAGCCGAGCCCTTCTGTCCACGTGTGTATTGCCTTCCAACTTTTCTTTTGTTGATATAAGAATTATCCTTTTTCAGAGCATAAGCCTCTAGTTTTTAGCTTTTCTAACTGAGACTATCTCTAGTAACAATCTAACACAACTCAATCTAACATTAAAATATTATTTTCTCTCTCTTCCACCTACACAATTCAACTTAATTTCTACTCTAGCAATGTCATCCATCTAACATAAATTATATTTTTTATATGAATATTTCAATATGTATTATTTATAATTCTTTTTAATTATATATTTATATAAAATATATAACTATGATAAAACATTACATACTCTTAAAAATTTAATATTTGACTTAATAAAAAAATTATAAGAGTTGAAATAGAAATTAAACATAACTAGATATTAGAAGGAAAAACACTAAGAGAAAATAGAATTTAAGTTTGTGAATGAAAATGTATGAATATTAAGTTCATTTTATAGAGAAAGAAATATATGAATTTTGATAAAAATTTATTATTATTTTTTTTAAATATTTATTAATAATATACATAAAATAATTTATTATCTGAAAAAATTTGAGCACTCAATCACCTGTCAAGTGGCAGCATGAGAATGAATGTTCAAAGGTGGAGCAGTCAATCGGTGTCATTCACTGTAGCATTTTTCTTCCTTTTTTTTATTAATTACAAAGTGTTTTGTCCTATTCTATGACATTGTGGGAATGTCATTACTAGTCATAGTTTGAATGATTAGTTCTTATAAGAGTGTCTTAAATGATCCACAAATTTATTGAAGAAATATCCTTTATGTTCTTAGCTAGCATTCAATAACTAGAATATTATTCCTTATAAGATGCTCATTTGTTAACTGACTACTGAAAAGATAATTGATCTTTTCAAGACTCTCTCTCAACTGATAGTTTCTCCTAAACTAATGCTTGTTTCTAACATAAATGAAAATATGAAATGGAAATGAGATTTTGAGAAAGGTATTTATATTTGTAACCCATTTTTATGTCAATAAAAATAGCATTTGTACAATCTACTATACTTTTTTTTAGGCTTCCGGATGTTTATGAAACAGTTTATCATAAATAAAATACTAAATTTAAATTATAAACATAACTACTTAGTCTACTTTATCATAAATCAGAAAGTCTGTCCGACTTGTCTATTCAATTCGAAACATCATTGATGTTTAAGAATTGTTCAAAACTGTCCAAGGTTAATGTAGTGGCTAAAGTATTTTGTTTGTGACTGAGAGGTCACAAATTCGAGTTCTCAGGGAACATTTGGGTGTGTGTGTGTCACAGGTTCGAGCTCCATGGGACATTTGAGTGTGTGAGTGGATGTGTGTGTCACAGATTCGAGCTCTCATGGGACATTTGGGTGTGTGAGTAGGTGTGTGTCACAGGTTCGAACTCCAGGGGACATCTAAATGTGTGAGTGGATGTGTGTGGTTAAAATTAATGTAAAAAAAAAAAACCTTGTCCAAAACAAATAAATTCTTCATTTCCTAAAGTTATGGAGTATTTTTTATTATCATGTTTTACTTTTCTATATTTATGTGTATTTGTTTTTCAGCAATCATATGGTCAAAATAAGTTGCACCAGAAAACTTGGTGCGACAGATTAGAATTATATTGATCCCATTAAATTTGTAGATTTTCTGACTACAAACTATCTCACACCACCGATTCACCCCCAAATATTATTTTTTTTTCAATAAAATTATTTTATAAATCAATAATTCATCAACCAATTCAAAAAAAAAATTCGATATTCAAATAATAATATCCAAATATCCTACCCCAACTTAGCTACACTTTAAATAGTAGTCCAACGGTATTATTGTTCCCACGTACCGGCTGATCTACTCCATAGTTGGGTGGGCTTAGCCTCTTATTTTTTTTAATAGTAAGAAGATTCAATATTTTCTTTTTATATAATAGGAGTTCTTCATAACATTGTCCCAAGGAAGAAGAGGCACTAAAAAAAATAGTAAGAGGAACAAAGTTTTTTTTTCTCTGGCACAAATCTCTAGGTTTATTTATAATATGATTAGTTTTATTGTATGAATTTTGTGAACTTCTTATTATTATTATTTATTAATGTTTTGTTACTTACAAATAAGACTATAAATAAATCAAACTGTTCATAAACTATTCGAGTCTTGATTCAATAAAAGCTTATTCGATGTCGTTTATTAAACGAGCCAAAACTTGAACTAGTATTTGACTTGTAAGCTAGCGAGCAAACTTATTACTAAAATTAGTAAGAAATATAAAATAAATAATTTTATAAAAATAATATTTTCATGATTTAAGAATAATACAAATGATAAATCTTTCTAATCACGAGAAAAACTGAATTTGAGCACGAACATGATATTAATTTCGAAATAAATAACTTTTCCTTTCCAAATAATGATGAACATTTGAAATATATTATAAATTAAGAAAATTCGTTTAGACTCGATTAATTTCGTGAACTTCGAACTATTCGATAAAAAAAATAAAAATATAAAAAAAATAAACTCAAAATTTGACACAATACTAAACGAATCAAACTTAAACATAATATTACTCGATTTGACTCAATTCAATTATACCCCTACCTTGAAAACAAAATTCATGCACTACAAAACCAATAAGTATATCTATCTTGATGAAGTTTTTCTTACATATTCTGCAATCGGTTCCGTAACCCATCTCTGATATTTTCTCTCATGTTTTAAAGATATCTAATACCAAACTCTACCATATAGTTAATTTTATTTTATTTAACAGTTAAAGTTTCCATCATTCATATCCTTAATAAACTCCATAGTTATCTCTACAATAAAATATTCTATTTTTGTTTTTTCTACTATTATAATACATGCTTAGGTATAAGTTTTATTTTAATAAGAATTAGTTATTTTTTAGGCCTTAAATATTTTGCATATATTATTCCGATCTCATGTAATGTATTTGATTTTGTCATTAAACTGATTTGATATATTTTATTTCTTTACATAAATGCAAAAAAAAAAATATTATCAAGATATTACTAATGATAATTTCTATTAATGCTTGTTACTGTGATTTCATGTAATGCATTTGATTTAAAATTTAAAATAATATAATGTGTGTTTAGTATGAACGCTAACGTTTAAATTAATGTAATTTTAATTTAATTCAAAATAAATGATAACTTTCATCGGTGTTGGGGCCAGGCCCACGAGCCCAGGCCCAATATACAAGTCGGCCCTCGCAAACAAGTCCAATTCGCGAAGCTAGCCCGCCAGCATAAACAAGACAAACGGAATCTGCCTAAGTCAAGTTCTCGCTACCGACGAGCAAGGAGCCTCGCCATCGAGGACTCGTAAGGGTCGATGTCGAGGAGTTCGAGGAAAGGAAACCCTAGCCCACTGGCGGCGCCCGATCGCAGACCCTAACCTCCTCCGAAAGACCCGCGAACAGTCCGATATTCGCGGCGAGCCGTTACTATTCGACGGCTAGGGTTAGCTGCTGCTTACCTGCCCCTATCCTGTCTATAAATAGGGGCAGAAGGCTCAATTTTTGTATCTATTTCTCTCATAGAAAAATATAGTCGAAACTCTGTCGAATTCTCTGTAGATTCCCTTCATTACTGGAAACGATCACATCAACGCTATTTTATTGCGCTGCTTATCTAATTTTTGTCGTTTAATTCTCGTTTGTCGTTTCTATTTTCCGTTATTAACTGTGATTCTCTAACGAAGCTCTGAGGGCTCCTTTTTCCGTGAAATCGAACCTCAACATTTGGCGCCCATCGTGGGGCCCTTAGAGCTGTTTTCCGTGTTTTCTTCACTGATTCCATGACAGGTAACAGCGAGAAAATGGGAACTCAAGCGGGAAAGACGGCTGGGACTCGTGTACCCAGCTCCTCGGCACCGAAGGACATCGTCCCTATCGACGAGCTAGTGCGGCAGACCCTGCAAACTAGCGGTGCTCAAGCCGTACCTTCGCAGATGCTGAATACGATCCTGGCCCGACTAGCCGAGGAGGCCGAGGAGAACCGGCGACGGGCAAAGGAGACAGACTCCAGAATCATGGAGTTGCACGCCACCAATCATGCCCTGCGAAGGGAGAACGACCAGCTCCGTAAGGAAAGGGCGTCCCAGAAGTAACCTTTTGTCGAGGAGCCCACTACCAGCGAGAAACCGCCAGATCTCCGCAGGAACCTAGTCTTCGACCTAGAGGACGTCGTCGATCTTAACACACCTGCTACGTCCGGCCTTGGATGAAGGCCCGAAGGAACAACAACGCACCATCCGACTGAGCGCCTCGCTACCGAGCCGCCACGTGGCGAGTACGAGCGACGTCTTGAGACGCGCATGGCTGGACTTGAAAAGCTCATCTGCCGCATTCCGGGGATCATTCCCCCAGATTCGCTGATACCACGCGACAGCTACGCTGACTCGCCTTTCACACCTGACATCACTAACACAGATGTCCCGGCAAGGTTCGTGCCGCCCTCGTTCCAGCTTTATGACAGGACAACCGACCCAGAGGACCACGTAGCCCTCTACAAACAAAAGATGCTGACCACCTCGATCCCGGGCGAGTTGCGCGAGGCCTGCATGTGTAAAAGCTTCGGGGCGAGTCTAACTGGGCCAGCGCTTCAGTGGTTCGTCAACTTACCAAGGAGCTCCTTCTCGACGTTTTCAGAGCTCCACATGGCATTTAGGAAGCAATACTCCAATTGCCGACGCATAGCCAAACACCCAGATGCTCTGAACAGCATACGCATCAAGAAAGGCGAATCGCTACGATCGTACGTGGGGCGCTTCAATCAGGAGCTCGCCTCGATACCGAACTGCCCTCCTCTCACTGCCGTTTTTGCCTTCAAGAACGGCCTGGACGTGTCTTCAAAGCTCTACCGAGACCTGACCAGCCATCCTTGCTACGATATGGATTCGGTCCTCTCGCAAGCCTGGGCCGAAATTAACTGGGAAGAAGACGAGCCGAACCGCATCGCGCGTCTGAATGAACAGAAGGCCTATGAACTCGCTAGCCAACATCGAGAGCCTCGATATAGAGGAGGCTCTTCTACGTCGAGGTACGTAGACCGTAAAGACCTTCGTGATGAGCGACGTTCCCAGCGAGATCATCCTTACAGCCGTACGTCGCGTAGCGGCGAAGTTCCATATAGCCTCTGTATCGACCAAAATTACCTGGTCAACAACGTGCTCAAGGGGCTCGGTGGCATAGTGAAATGGCCCGCCAAAATGAAATCCGACCCCAAGACACGGGATACAAAGAAGTTATGTGGGTTCCACAACGACCACGGTCACAAAACTGAGGAGTGCCAGGCTCTGCGCCTAGAAGTACTTGAACTTCTAAAGAATGGCTTCCTTACCGAGTACTTGACAAACAAGGGAAAGAATACATGGACCAGGGGTAGGCAAGCCAACCCAACCGCGAATGCGGAACCTCAGAAAAAGCCACCCCCCGCCGAGCGAACGATCCATGTGATCGTTGGGGGATCGGAGATCAGTGGAAGGTCGCGCTCTGCGGCCAAGAGAGCCCGGAGGATACTAAACCACGAGGTCCACCACGTTAATCCCATGCAGCAGCATGAGGCCATTGAGTTCACTGCAGAGGACACGCCGGGGCTAGTCCACCCCCATCATGACGCGCTCGTGATCTCACTCCTGATATCGAATTGTCAGGTGAAGAGATTACTTGTGGACAACGGCAGCTCCGCGAACATCATGTTCCTTCGGACTTTGAAGGAAATGCAGATCCCCACAAGCAAGATAGAGCCGGTAACCATGACCCTCTACGGTTTCAACGGAGGCCAGCAGCAGACAGTCGGAGAAATCACTCTTCCCATGTACTGCGGAGGCCTGAACCTAGATGTGAAGTTCCAAGTCGTAGACGCAACGTCCGCGCACAACGCCATCCTAGGGAGGCCCTGGATCCACGAGCTCAAAGCAGTCCCCTCGTCGTACCACCAAGCACTCAAATTTCCCACTCCCTGGGGAATCCAGACTATCAAAGCATCCAGGGATTGTTACTATGCGAGCTTTCGAGCCGTTTGCTCGCAACAACACGGCTCGATATCGACCCCTGCGGGTCGACCAGAAGCCGAAGAGTTAGAAGAGGTGACCCTCGACGAGTCCGATCTGACTCGTACCACCTTCGTAGGGGCAGAGCTTCCCGCTGACGTCAGGAGCGCCCTTCTAGGGTTCCTCCGAAAGAAAGTCCACATATTTGCCTGGTCACATCGCGATATGACCGGAATTGACCCGTCTATCATCACACACCGCCTTCAGGTAGACCCAAATTGCAGACCGGTGCAACAACGGCGAAGAAAATTCTCCGCGGAGAAGAATCAGGCCATTAATGAGGAAGTGCAGAAACTTATCGACATTGGGTCAGTACGCGAGGTGCACTACCCCACTTGGCTTGCCAATGTGGTAGTTGTAAAGAAGAAGAACGGCAAGAATCGGGTTTGCATTGACTTCACGGACCTGAACAAAGCGTGCCCGAAAGACCCGTATCCTCTGCCACATATTGACGCCATAGTCAATGCAACCGCAGGGCATGAACTCCTGAGCTTCATGGACGCGTTCTCGGGGTACAACCAGATCCAAATGCACCCCGATGACCAAGAGAAGACAGCTTTCATCACTAGCCAGGGCATTTATTGTTATAAGGTAATGCCTTTTGGACTAAAAAACGCAGGCTCAACATACCAGCGCCTCGTCAACTCTATGTTCAAAGAGAGGATCGGCAAAACAATGGAGGTCTATATTGACGACATGCTCGTCAAATCGCTCAACTCCCAGGATCACGTGACCCATTTGGAGGAAGCCTTCCAAACCTTGGAAAGATATAACATGAAGCTGAATCCTGCGAAATGCTCATTCGGAGTAGCATCCGGCAAATTCCTCGGCCATATAGTGACCCGAAGGGGAATAGAGGCGGACCCCACACAAATTAAGGCCGTCCAGGGCATAGAACATCCAAGGTCTCCAAAAGAGGTCCAAAAGCTAACCGGGCGCCTTGCCGCCCTTAGCCGATTCATATCACGCTACTCTGAAAGAACTCACTCCTTCTTCAACACATTACGAAAGGGAAAGCGGTTCGAATGGACTGAGGAGTGCACGAAGGCGCTCGAGGAATTGAAAGCCTATCTGGCTAGTCCGCCTTTGTTGTCAAAACCAATCGACGGCGAGCCTTTGTTACTCTATCTATCCGTGTCGGACCATGCGGTCGGAGCCGTTCTAGTACGTGAAGAAAATGGCAAACAACATCCGGTCCATTATGCCAGTAAATCATTACTGGATGCCGAAACACGATACACCGCCTTGGAGAAACTAGCTTTGGCACTCGTAAATGCCGCTCGAAAGCTGCGGCCTTACTTCAAGTCGCACCCCATAAGGGTGATTACGGCTTACCCTATAAGAGCCGTACTATCAAAACCAGACCTGTCTGGACATCTGCTCAAATGGGCTGTTGAAGTAGGGGGTTACGGAATTCAGTACGAACCGAGGACCGCAATCAAGTCGCAAGTACTAGCCGACTTCGTCGCAGATTTCTCAACAAATCTGCAGCTAAAGGCGGAACGCGAAGTAGCCCACATGACACAGGCCGATGAAGATGCCGGCGTCTGGTCATTAAAGATTGACAGAGCCAGTAACGTGCACGGTAATGGAGCCGGTGTGGTCTTAACAGATCCACATGGAGATAATTACGAATGAGCTATCAGACTCAATTTCCCAGCAACAAACAATGAGGCCGAGTATGAGGCGCTCATCCAAGGCATGCAGCTGGCCCTAGAACTCGGGGCTCGCAGAGTACGCGCCGAGAGCGACTCCCAATTAGTTGTCAACCAACTAGACGACACTTATGCCATAAAGGAAGAGCGCCTGAAACTGTACCACTCCGCGATCGAAAGACTTAAAGAAAGAATTGAGGAGTGGGATCTCCGTCACATCCCCAGGGAATCGAATGCCCGAGCAGATGCCCTGGCAAGCTTAGCTGCCACGAGCTCCTCTCAAAGTACTCGGCCAATCCCCGAAACTTGGTTGCTAGCGCCGTCTGTCTCCGCTCACAACGGTGTCGCACCCATCGATCAAGGCGGGAACGACTGGAGAATCCCATTCATTCGACACCTATCCGGAGAACCCCCAGTTGGCGATAAGAACGACGAAATGAAAATCGAGAGAGCAGCCGCCCGCTACGCCCTCATTAACGGCAAATTATATAGGCACTCGCTCGGAGGACCTCTCCTTCGATGTATCGCCTCCCCCGAGACAGAAGAGATACTATCAGAAGTGCATGAGGGCAAATGTGGAAATCACGCCGGGGCCCGATCGTTATCCCACAAAGTAATCACAGCCGGCTTCTACTGGCCTACCCTAAAGCAAGACGCGGTCAACCATGTAAAAATGTGTGATAGCTGCCAGCGTTTCGAAGCTTCCACCCATAGGAACGCAGAACCCCTCCACGCTACCGTCACTCCATGGCCATTCATGGTATGGGGGATGGATCTAGTAGGACCGCTGCCAAAAGGAACTGCCAGAAGGACCACATCCTCATGGTAACGGATTATTTTACCAAGTGGGTAGAGGGCGAAGCCCTGGGGAGAACCCGCGATTTAGAAGTAATCAAATTCCTATGGAAGCACGTTCTATGTCGCTTTGGAATACCGAAGGAGATACGCACAGACAATGGGCGGCAATTCGCCAGCGAGAAGATGCAAACCTTCTGCGATACCTACGGGATTAAGTTGGTGTTCTCGACACCACGATACCCCGAAGCTAATGGTCTGGCGGAATCAACCAACAAAACGGTAATGGCCACACTGAAAAAGAAGCTAAGCCCGCACGGATCCAGGTGGGTAGAAGAACTTCCTGCGGTCCTTTGGTCCTACCGGACCACCCCAAAGACCGCCACCGGAGCTACACCATTCTCACTAGCATACGGGGTCGAGGCCATAGCACCCGTCGAGATCATCGCCCACAGTCCCCGAGTGGAATTCGCAGACGAGGCAGGGAACGCAAACCTACTCGAGAGAAACCTTGAACTCATAGACGAAATACGAGAAGATGCCGCGGCTAAAGCCTCTCAAAGGCGGCGCCAGGTAGAGAGATTCTACAATAAGAAGCTGAAACTTAGGAGCTTTCAAGAAGGGGATCTAGTCCTTAGAAGGGTGTTTCAAAACACGAAAGAACCCGGAGCAGGAAAGTTAGCCCCTAACTGGGAAGGCCCCTACAAAGTATCCAAGGTAGTGGGACACGGGGCTTACCAACTAGAGACATTAGAGGGAAGAAGGGTACAAAATAGTTGGAACGTCAAACACCTGAAGAAATACTACCAATAGTATGCAGATACGCGTATTCCTACTTTATCCTCTCATTTCATTCTTGTTATTATTATTTATTCATAAAGCCTTTACTAACTTGAGCGTCGGAGGGGCGATGCCTAGGCATCGCCCAACCTGACCCTACATTGCTTGTTTCGCAGTCAAGTCAGGGGCTCGATATCGACGAGTCTAGCTACTCACCATCGACCCCCTAAGCCCTTTTAAGTCGAGCCGACCATTTTGACAATGAAGTTCCCCTCCGATATACAAGAAATAAAGCACGAAACAAGCATGCAACAAATTCCAATACAAAAGCGATATAACGAGAAAGATATGAATTAAAGCTGCAAACATTCCGGTCAAAGGTAACAAAACAAAGTCAACGAAAATGTACATCAGAGTTATCGACAATCGTGATTACAATCAGGGGAGAGTGAAAGCTATAAAACTACTTCCCAGCAGCGGCGTCCTCTTCATTCTTCTTCTGGCCTTCTCCACCACCATCCTCGTTGATGAAGCTATCAGCCTCCTTCTCCTCAGCACTTCTCTCCACCTCAACCTCAGGGATCGACTCAAGGCGGGTCGGCTCCTTGGTAGCATCTTGCATCTTGGCGTCGAGGAGTTCCCCTCCGGTGGCTACTAGAGTCGAGCGAGGAGGCGTGGCAGGGCGCGTAATGTTGTCCAAGTCGAAGTCAGGACACCTCCGACCGACCACTGCACAGATGGAACCGGTAACCATCTGCACAAGGAGATCGAAGGTCGACTTGAACTCAGGGTTCGCTACAACCTGCTGATAGTCGACCCCGCAACCCTTTTTCAGAGCCTCCACCTCCTCCTCGTGCGCTTTCTGCTCTTTCAGCCTCTCCTCCTGGCTCTTGTGGAACCGACCCCTGAAGGAATCAAGCTCCATCTCTGTCTTCCGCATCGATTCCTCGAACCTCTCGATCGAGGACTTCAACTCAGCTTCCAGACCCTTACTACGTTTCGACAGCTCCTGTCTCTCCTTCTTTAAGTCCTCATACTTCTCCTTCCATTTCTGGCTCTCTAGCCTCGAGTCTTTCAACTCCTCCGAGATCGAAGCAATCTTGCCGGCCAAGTCGACCCGTTTATCCCGCTCCGCCTGCAACTCCTTTCGGGATCGACTCAGCCCCTCGCTAGCCGAGTCTAGGGATTTGATAAGCTGCTCAGAGTAGATGGCGAACCTCCTGGTAGTCTGCAAGAGGTCAGTGGAAAAGTTAGACGAGTAAAAGACCAAAATCGAAGTTATCAAGAAACATGAGAGCCAGCACTTCCTGGAGATCCTTCGCCATGGTGAAGTTCTCACGAGCGTACTCGCTATCGAAGTCCTCGGCACGAATCTCCCCATCTAACACCTTCTTCACATGAAGTGCGTACGCAGCCGTGGAAGAAGCGATGCTAGCTGAGCCAGAGCCGACCAGTACGAGGTCCAACTCCTTAGATTGGCCCATTGACCCCGACCGAGCCCTGGAGTCTGCGCTCACGTCACGGGCCCTCTTCCTCCTCCTCTCATCACGAGCCGTACGAGGAGGGGGAGTCGTAGCCCTTGTTGGTTTGACCGGAGGGACAGGAGCAGGGGCAGACCCTGGAACGACCATCTCGGTCAGTTCGACAACAATCCGCTCCTCGGTCTGTACAATCGAAGACACGCGCGGCGTCTTGGTATTGGCCCTCTTGGACGAAGGAACCTCGGTGGTAGGAGTCGAAGATGAAACCTCCCTCGGGCGTTTCTGGGCTTTCATCGCCGCCAGAAGATCCATGGGAGATAAATTGGCCATATCTGCGGGTATTCTCTCCTTACCACTCTCGTTCACCCAAAATTCCGCACCAACGCTCCTCTTGCCCCTGACCGAGGAGAATTTGCGATCCTCTCTTGAATAGGCGATGTCGACCCGACTCTCTTCCTCGTCGGTAAGGATCGTCTGTTTATATCCTGTAAGAGAAGAGGCACAAACGAGTTAGCAAAAAGGGTCGATATCGAGGCTCACACTTAACATATGTACGAGACCGCACTTATTGGAACGCCCCCCTCGGACAAACACTCGGGGCTAGAATGGCTCATCGGCACCCATACCCACTGGTTCTTCCAACCCGGGGTGTTCTGCCTACAGCCAGTAATCATCGCCTCGGCCAGGTTGTCCCTCTTCGACAGGAAGTAGTAACCGGCCTCGTACCTCGCTAACCTATATAAATAATGCCACTCTCTGAGAGTTGGGTACCCAAGCCCGGCATCATAAAATATGAGAAGTGTCCCCAGCATGTGGCACCAGCTTATCGGTGCAATCTGGAATGGAGCCAATCCATATGAAAATAGGACGGCTTGGAACCACGCGTGGAGAGGCCAACCGACCCCATACTTAAGCACGGGAAGAAAAAACGCCACTTCATCGATGCGTGGCGGTCGACAACATCTTTCATCGCGCCTCGGTATCGTGTAAGCCATTTTATGGAAGGCTACTCCCGCCGCATGCTTCTTCACGGACTCCTCGGTAGCGAGGGATACGGCGGTACGCACCGGATCGTCTGGATTGATTTGGTCCTTCTTCACGAAGGACTTGTCAACCTCCTTGGGTACAAATGAGTCGCTGCTGCCCTCACTAGCCTCGACGGAACCCTCCTCCTCTGAGATCTCCTCGGGGTCTATATCGAGGACCGGCTGCTCAGCATGACGCCGACCCCCTCCAGTACCCGAGGTCGCATTCTCTCGGTACGGCGAACCCCTCATCGGCGACTCCTTAGAGCTCGATGAGGAGGAGTGTTCCTCCCATATCTCAACCGGTGAATTCGACATGAAAACTGTAGCTAGACAAGATCCAAAGAAGAAAATTGGCAAAGAAAGAGGTCCCCCCAAAAAGCAAGGAAACGATAAAACGCAATTGAAAAAACACGCACGCAAGAAACGAAAGGGAGTGGGCCCCATAAACAAAATCCAACACAAACCAGACGCAATCGACCCATCCATGCAACCAACATATATCAATTTCAAGCAAATCTGAGAAAAAGCATGTATGCACGATCTCGTCAAAGCACACCAACCAACTTCAAGAATCAAACCGGAAATGCACTCAAAATTAACCTCACCAAGCAAGCGCTAAAACCAACTACATGCCCAAGAATCCGATACACCCCACAACACATGCACACAACCCAGAAAGAGAATTAGAATATCACCCATCAAAATCAGTCAGTCCGAATGAAGAATTAAAGGCGAACGATTGGGTTACCAGTCTAAACAAGCAAAGCACTCACGATGATCCCAAAACAGATATCAATCAGCAAAATCCGCAAAATCCTAGCCTGAAGACCCCTAAACTAAGATGCGCACAAACCCAATAGAAAAGGCGAACACGATCAATAAAATGCGTGAGGAAGAGCGAAAGAATCCGAGCAATTTACCTGAGCAGTCGCAGAAAGCAAATGGGCAGAAGCGAACGCCAAAATCGTCGCAGGAAAGCAGAGGAAAGGTGCGATTGCCGAAATTGCAGTCGCCGGAGTGATCGCCGGAGTATTAGCACTTGCCGTCGCCGGAGCAGTTGCGGTTGAAAGAGTAAACAAGGAGTTAGGAAACGTAAAGTGGTAAGGCGAAGCTCACGTCTCAAATTTATAAGAAGCTGAAAGGGGGAAAACCGTTCACGTCCCAACTCCACCCCTGGAGTTGGCCAAAATTACAATCGCGCCATCTCAAAGGCGGTAAAATTTTGAAGATCCATGAAACGCGCCTCGACATCGAGCCGTTGTAAGGGTCGATATAGACCATCTAGGAGTCCCTGGTGCGAGTCATCCATGGAAACTTAAAACTATAACATCCCATCGTGGGGAGAACTATAACGCGATCGACACCTTCTACGGGAATGTGAGAATTCCCCATGGGAACTCACCGTGTGTCCTACGATCCGATATAACTCACCCCACTAGCGCTCTACGGAGCCAAAACAGAGTGCATGTGCGAGAGCCCCGCTCCGCGCAAGAGAACATTCCCTGGAATAGTTCTAACCCGCGTGACCCCCGGACTCACGCTTTAGCCCGCAGGGCAATACCCCGGTATTCCCTGCACGGTCATACGCTTGCGCTCCCCAGGAACCTTCGTATCGATCTGGAGTAGTATCCCGGCTACTCCCTAGCGGAGTTACTCTCTCAGGAAGTATCTCCCGGGCCCGAGGATAGTCTCTTGGACACCTCGATTTTACGCACTCTGTATCGAATCTCAACTCGTAATTTTGGTTCCAGGCCCTGCCCCGCGCAGACCCCGCAACCAAAAGGGGCTATTGTTGGGGCCAGGCCCACGAGCCCAGGCCCAATATACAAGTCGGCCCTCGCAAACAAGTCCAATTCGCGAAGCTAGCCCGCCAGCATAAACAAGACAAACGGAATCCGCCTAAGTCAAGTCCTCGCTACCGACGAGCAAGGAGCCTCGCCATCGAGGACTCGTAAGGGTCGATGTCGAGGAGTTCGAGGAAAGGAAACCCTAGCCCACTGGCGGCGCCCGATCGCAGACCCTAACCTCCTCCGAAAGACCCGCGAACAGTCCGATATTCGCGGCGAGCCGTTACTATTCGACGGCTAGGGTTAGCTGCTGCTTACCTGCCCCTATCCTGTCTATAAATAGGGGCAGAAGGCTCAATTTTTGTATCGATTTCTCTCATAGAAAAATATAGTCGAAACTCTGTCGAATTCTCTGTAGATTCCCTTCATTACTGAAAACGATCACATCAACGCTATTTTATTGCGCTGCTTATCTAATTTTTGTCGTTTAATTCTCGTTTGTCATTTCTATTTTCCGTTATTAACTGTGATTCTCTAACGAAGCTCTGAGGGCTCCTTTTTCCGTGAAATCGAACCTCAACAATCAGTATTTATTTATTTTTGTGAATTTATATTCTAGAATATAAAATCACTGGATTTGCCGGGTACAATAGCTGGCCATGTATTGCTTCTAGAATCTTGGATTTTGGACTCAAATATTCATTCATGTTATAAGTGTGTGGACTCGATTAACATAAAGTGACAGTTCTGACTACAACGAAGGCAAACTTTGAGCATTGTGGAGTTTGAACCACGACTACATGGGACCAGTTATTTTTTCAAAGTATATATACTAAAAAGTAAAAAACGTGGGAGCGGACAGCCCCATGGGGGCAAGGGTGGCTCCCCGCCCCTGCTTCAGACTGCATTGCTGCTTTCCACTTGCAATTAATGGATAGAGATTCCAGATTTCCTGACAAAACATCCATAAATCAACACAGCCATCATTCATCCATATCACACTCTGCACAACCTGGAAAGTAAGATGTGTAAGTAATGGGATCCAAACTCGAACCAACTTCCTTATTTCAAATGCCAGAGACCAAAGACTATTACCTACTCAGGATACAAGGATATGCCGCTGTCAACTGTGTCCAAGTCAAGGCAAAAAACTAATCTAAAACAGACGTGTATGGAGATAATTATTCTCTCAAGCCAGATATTAACGTGACATGCAGCAAACCCAAGTTCAACATCAACTACAGTGAGCTTAAACTGCAACTCCCAATTAGCTGAGACTGCTTCCTACTTTTGATGATGACTGAGTCTTTCAGATTCCACTAAGTTTGATAATGGAAAATAAAGCTTACTAAAGAAGTGTACCCACATTTTGTTCCAGAAATTAACTGTCGTCATTATAAAATTAAAGAATAACATTTTAGTTGTATGTCTATGCCAAGTGGAATAGCTATGTATTAAAGTAAAATGCATGCATAAGACGAACAAATAAAACAGTTTTCATAGAAAAGCATGAAAATTACTCTCAGAGGGAATATAAAGGGAGCGTATGCCAAATTATTCTATCAGACCACTAAATGACAAAGATATAAGCAATAACAGAGCTATTGGAAACCACATGGGCAAAATCTTTGCCAAATTACCATAAACCCATAAAACTTCCACTAATGTAGTATGACATATACTTCCCTGCAACATGAGGATTATGGCTCATGGACACAACAGGAAACAAGCCAACAAACTCACAGAATTCCCTAAAACAGACATATTGGAGGTAGAAAATAAACTCGTGTAACTCAATGACGCACTTCAATGGATCCAATAAAAGCAATATTGTAACACATATAAGGTAGGGGATCTTAGCATAATTTTACATAAATTATTTATAATTCTAGGCTTAGGTCCATTCACTTGTACAGTACATGGCGCACAACCAGTGCAATTAGAAGCAGCTCACAAGATTCACTAAACATATATATTTGAGAAAGAAAATCACTAATGAAATATCAACGTTGGAATTCAATAAAACCAGTGCAACACAGGGTCAGGGCTTAAAGTATAACTTTTCAAAGAATATATAATACTAGGCTTAGGCTCATCCATTGGAAGATACATAAATTTTAAAAGACAAGATTGTCCATTTATTAAGACTGAAGAATTAGAATGACACCAGTGATATTGCAAGTGAGTTTGGAAGGAAAGTTACTGCTGGAAAGAATCAAGACGAAAATCAACAAAAAATCATAAAACAAAAAGGATCTATTAGAATCAAAATTTCTTTTAACCATTCCGCATATTTTCTCATCAGAAGATGCATCAATTTTGGATTTCACAAAAGCTAAAAAGAGTAACTGCTAGCGAACACACACATACATCCTAATCCAATAAGAGGAATTCGAATGCCCCATTGATAGTTCCAGGATAAAAAACACTAATCTTTCCATACATGAGCGATAATCAAGCCTCCACCAATGCGGAAAGACAAGATCTATCACTCATCTCCATTGCATAAAAATTAACTGACTCAGATCCGGCAAAACTAAAACTGCGCATAATCACAACAACTCAAACTGAGAAATTCCACACCTGTTGCAAATCAATTGCAGATCCACGCTAAAAATCCAATACAAAACAACCGACCGGAAATAATGATTCACCGCGGCCTCCGATTCAGTTGATGCAAGGCGGGAACCTGATATTCGCGAACATCAAAATCACAGCGTACACTCGGACGCATTCGAGAGCATGTTACTAGTAGTAGTTAAAAATGCGACGCCGTCGGCGGATAAAGTTCCCGACCTGCACCAAGCGAACTAGAGGCCGCCGCAACAGAATCTAGTCGTTAGCATAGCATCCAATAAATCCCTAGCCATAAATAGATGTGTGTGTGTGTGTTTTTGTGAGAGAGAAAGAGAGGGGGGGGGGGTGTTTTTATAGCTGAAGCAGACGTAGCAGATGGTGCCACGTGTCGTGCAGCAACGGCGACTGATGACGTTGTGCGAAAGTAAGATGAAAGTCGTTGGGGGGAAATGGTCGTGGATTTGGAGATAATTACAGTCGAACCACTAGGATCACGAGTAGCGTGCTTCAACAGTATGAGCACGTGCGCGTGATACGAGGTGTTGGTGTCTTTACCACTTACCCGAAGAGGGAAAAAGGTTTGTTTCCCAATTATGTAGTCCACGAAATACTCGGATAACCATCCATTTTTAAAAGAAAAACATTTACATTAATTTAAACTCAAAATTCCAACTCGTTTATTGAACTAATTAAATTTGAGTATCTTAGAATCAACTCGCGAGGTACTTAGTTAAAATTAATAAAAAAAAAATTATATTATTAATATTAAAGTATTTAATAATGATATATATTTTTAATAATGAGAAAAACTTTAATTTGAGAATAGATATAATATTAATTTTCAAATAAATAATTTTTTAAAAATAATAATAAATATTTTAAATTTAAAAAGTTCATTTAGGCTCGATAAAGTTCGTAAATTCCAAAATATTTGACAAAAAAGATTGAAGCTCAACTCGATACTAAACGAGTCAAACTTGAGTACAACACTATTCAACTCGACTCGATTTATTTATACATCTACACGTGCCCAGATGTTTCCAAGAAAGCTCAAACTCATAATTTTTTATTATAGATAGTAGATTAAATAGTTTGAATGGGTTGATTGAATTTGTTTTTACCTATTTATAAAGTAAATCTATAAATTATTTCTCATACGCAGTTTAATAAAATTAACAAATAAATAAAAACAAAATAAAATAAGAACTGCATTTTCGTTTGCGAGTATTTGCTATATCGCTTTGACAATTAGCGACATATAAAAATTAACAAAAGAAAAATTAAAACAATTTGTAAAATCGCTTGCGATCTTGTTTGTGACCATCTATGATTTTCGTATCGAGCATTTGCAACTTACTATAATTACTCAAATAAAAATATGAAATGGGTTTTCAACTTCACTGCCATTTTCTTCCTAATATATGTTCTAGTTTTAATTTTGTTTTTCATATAAATATTTCTATAAACAAATCCAAAAAAGTCATTAATATATTTATATAGTACCTAAATTATTTTTCCGTTTCAGTTTTACTTTTAATTTAAAAATCTATGTTTATGTTTACTTATTTTCGTTTTAGTTTACTTCAATTTAGGATTTATTTTTGAATATTAATTATCTAAACTTATCAATGTGGTGCTGATCCTACATATAAAAAAAATTATAATAACTATTCTATTTTTCTTGTATTATATCAATAAAAAACAATTAATTCTCACAACACTCAAAATCTACCTTCTTTTACAGGTACAAGCTAATAACACAGGTGGTTTGGATTATGGTTTTTTTTTTTTTTTTTTTTTTTGTGGTATATATTATTTTGCTGTATTGGTGGGGTTCATTTGGAATGGAATCTAAGTAAAATCTTTTTTTTATGGTTTTATTATTTTCTTAAACTGCCATTTATTAGGTTTAAGTGGAGTAAAATATCTAGATATTATACAATTGACCCTAATTTATTACATATATGATAATGTCAGCAAGGAAATAAGGCAGTTGGGGTTTGGTCAAAGTTTATATTTGATATACTTTTTTTAGGAAAATTAGTTAAATTATTTTTAATTGATGTGGAAGAAACACTGAACAAATAATGGATTTGGTAGTATCAATTTAAAAAGGATAAATATGGAGAATTTGGTTAGAAGAAATTCAATTCACATTCACTGTACAGTAGAAACTCTATAAATTAATACTCGATTAATTAATAAACTCTTTAAAATAATAATTTTTGTCGGTCCCGACTCGGGGATAGGGTGCTAAATTAATAATTCGCTAAAATTATAAGATAATACATTTTTTATAATTTCTATAGGTCCCATATAAAATATAAATTAATAATTTCATAAATGCGTACATATTACATGAATAATTTATGTACACTTCTTGAAAAATGACTCAATTGTCGTTTGTTTTTTGTTGAAATCAATTTCAACTTGAATCCCATCTCTAATTTTTCTTATCATTGTAAGAACTTCTGGTGTTGTCTTCTCATAACTCAGCAAGAAATTATTCAATGTGATTGTTGCTCTAATTGCCTCATTTCGTGAAGGAGGCTCCATGGTAGAACTTTCAGCATCTTCTTCATCTTCTTTATCAGTTCCAATAATGCTCTCAATAATTTCAACACATTTTTTTTCTCGGAGCCGTCCTCATTACAACAAATAACAACAGTTAGCCTTTCTTTGTCTTGTTTTTTCCCTTCAAGTTGCATTGTTGCAAGGGAATGGTCCGGTTGAAGTCTAAAAAATAGACTTGCTTAAGATTAAAACATGTTACATCACTAAAGTATAAAATAAAAAATAATAAAACAATATAAAACAAACATGTTTCATCCATATTAAAGATGTCTTTCATTTCAAACTGATCAACCTTATCTCTTATGATTTTTAATTTATCCTCCATGTCCTCCATTTCAACAGATCCACTCTCTCCGAAACATCGAAAATTCTTAATTCCATATCTTGCTTTAAACTTTCCAAGCCAACCTATGGAAAAAGTAAAATCTGGAGTATCTATAGGATACATATCTTTCATAAACTTTTTCGCCTTCTCGATGATCAGCTCACCAGTCATATTCACATGTTCTTGATATTGAATAATCCATTCATAGAGAGATTTCTCTAGATCAGGATACTTTGCCGATTTGTGTCGCTTAACATCACCTCTTTTGGGAGCAAGTGAGAGATAATCTGAAGAACACTTGATTGTATTAGAGATTGTACCTTGACTCACGTGCAAACCATAGTTACTAAGCACCCATTCTTGCAATTGCTTTTGAGTGAGACTTGAATTATCCTTGGCGTGCTTGCATAATGCTCTTCGAATCTCATCGGTCATTGTTGTTTTCTTTACACCTTTAAGATGGGGAGCCATTTGTGTATGATTTGTTTATGGTGATATACATATTTTATCTTGCATTTATATACTCCCTCCGTCCCGCAACATTAGTCTGGTTTGTGTTCGGCACAGATACCAATACGAAAGTAATAAGGGATTCTAATGGTACAATTAGTAAAATTGATTAACACTTAATCAAAAAAAAAAAGGAATAAAAAATTCAAAATTCAAAATTTCAAAACTGGAGGCAAAAACAAAAATTAATTCATCAACCAATATTTCAAATTTCCCACTAAAACTGATTATAAATATTGAACCACCATTCATGTCTTTGCTACAAACATCAAAAAGCATCAAAAAATTACAAATGGGTAAAGAAAGAGATGTTTCAGAATCTGCAAGAGATGAAATAGTGCAGTTCTTGCTTCTTCACTGCAAGAATGGCAAACCAGAGAGAGGGAGGATTGGAGAGGCTACAGCAAAACACAGTCTTTCTGTGAGGACTATCTCAAGAATATGGAAAGCTGCAAGATGCCAAAGAGAAAGAGGTGAATGCATCAGATTTGGTTCAAACAGACAAGGCAAAGGAAACAAGCCAGCAGGCAAGATAAACATAGAGCAAATTGAACAAGTTCATTACCAAAAAAGAGGTACAATTCGAGCCCTAGCTGATAGCATTAACATGTCAAAAACAACTGTGGGAAGGTGGGTTAAAAAGAATCTGATCAGGGTTCACACCAATGCCATAAAACCCGAGCTGACAGCTCCAAATAAAGTGTTAAGGCTAGGGTTCAGTTTACAAGCCATAGAATATGAGAAGGAGTTGAATGTTCTTAGATTCAAGGCAATGGAGAACATAATTCACATAGATGAGAAATGGTTCTATCTTACCAAAAACACCCACAGATATTACATGAGCCATAGGGAAAAAGATCCACATAGATATTGCAAGAGTAAGAAGTTCATTCCTAAGATCATGTTCATGTGTGCTGTCTGCCGACCAATGTTTTCAAAAGATGGGAGTGTAGTTTTTGATGGAAAAATAGGCATATGGCCCTTTACTGAGGAGGTACAAGCAGTGGCGTATCCAGAAATTTGAAATTGGGGGTACAATATATAGATATATTAAATTGAGGGTACATTATGTAAAAATATTATATAAAAAATATTATAAATAATAGAAAAAATATATAAGTTTATAAAGAAAAATTTTATTTTGGGGGTACAAGTGTACCCCCAAAATGCCCCCTGAATACGATACTGGGTACAAGCCAAAAGAAACAGCAAAAACAGACAAGCTGGAACTATGGAGCTTAAGCCGATTGAATCTATCACAAAGGATGTGATAAAAAACTGCCTAATTAATCAGGTAAGTAGCTTTGATTTTTTCAGTTGTGAAGCATGTAACAATGAGTTATTCCTTATTCAGCTTATGTAATTTGCATTTCAGTTTTCAATTTAATGTTTTTCATTTTCAGATTATTCCTGAAATTAAGGCTAGATGGCCTGCATGTCTAAGCAAAACAATTTACATCCAACAAGACAATGCAAAACCTCACATTACAAACAATGATGCAGACTTCAGATTAGTTGCAAATGCAGATGGATTCAATATACATTTAGTGCAACAGCCACCAAACAGTCCAGATATGAATGTTAATGACCTAGGATTCTTTAGGGCTATCCAAAGTCTGCAGCAGCAGCAAGCATGCAAAAATACCAATGATCTTGTTAATGCAGTTACATCAAGCTTCAATGCACTACAGCCTATGACTTTGAACAAGGTTTTTCTCACATTACAGTCATGTTTAGAAGAAATTTTGAAGATAAAAGGCTGCAACAACTACAAGATCCCACACATGAAGAAGGATGCTTTAATACTGCAGCAGGACTTGCCTAAGAATCTAGAATTGCCAATGCAGCTAGTGAAAGATTGCATAAAGTACATGATGGAAGAAGGACATGGATCAGGTAATGAGAAGCTCATGTTGGATTTAGGGTTGGAGATAGTTTAGATGCTGATGCAGTCAGACTTTTGTAAAGAAAAAGGTGGATAATTATGGTTTTTGTATAGAATATGCAGGACAGATATGCATTTGTAAAGATATGCTGCATGTTATGGTTTTTGTAAAGATTATGCAGTAAAGATATGCAGGTAAATTATGGTTTTTGTAAAGATATGCATTTATAAAGATTATGCAGTAAAAATAAGCCTGAACACATTAATGAAACCACTTCAACTCGGATTAACTCATTTCAGACCTAAAAGGCATCACTAATGTAGTAAAACATGGATTGGTGAACAATGAACATCATTTCAGGTTTTAACCCATTTATCCCACAGCCTTTTTT